>CM056051.1:529768549-529993278 GCA_029574335.1 Rana kukunoris
CAAGCCTGCATGCGGGAATGTGCAGGAGTTGGGATTTGGATGCGTGTCGGCGAAATGAGTGACGGAAATTCCCATGGCAGAGATGCGAAACTCTGGAGCATGTGCTGAAATGGGGCTAAGAAGAGGGGGGCATGTTTGGGTCAGGACTGTGTGTGGGGATGTGTGTGGATCTGTTGAGGCGTGTTTGTGGTAGGGTAAGTAACTGAAATGACTCATGACAGAGGCATGAACCGGTGCACTGTGACTGTGAGTGAGTACCGGGCTCTGGAGCATGTGCTGGGATGGGGCCACGGCGGATTTGGCCATGTGGAATGGGGTGAAGCTGCAGCTGGGAAGGCGCTTGGGTGCGCCCAAGACATACTGCAGCTGGGTGCGTGAGAGAACGTCCCACGAGAGAAGTGCGAGAGTGCGTTTGCCATGTGGTTGGCTACTGCCAGACAGTGGAGCGTGAGCTGGAAGTGAGGCGGATACTGAGGGGGGTGCTGCAGCTGGTGTGCGTGTGGGTGTGAGGTGTGAGGAGCATGGGCTGTGTGGTGGCATGCCTCGGAGGCAAGTGGGGCATGCCTGGAATTTATCTGAAGCAAGTTGAGGAAGGATGAATGGGTTGTGTTGAAAATGCATGACGGTGCAGAGCTTGATAAATAATGGCGTGTGTGCCTCATGCATTGTGGTGCAGCGAGAGGGGTGTGCCGTATTGATACTATGGCAGTGGACGCAGGGCTGGATTCACGTGAACTCCCAACGCAGTCCGCTGGTATTGCATGTGATCCGAGAATCTACCCGGAGAATGATAAAATGGGTTTCCTTTGTAATAAGGATGGAGATGCTCATCCCTGTGCATGTGTTGCTATGCGGAAGTGCGTGTTTTGAAGTGGATGAACAGAACAACAACAACAAAAGAAATTCACAGTTTACAACCGACATGTGAATCAATGTGCGCATGTATGGCATGTGGCAGACTACACCAGACACAGTAGATTCAAGCAGATGAGCTGACAGAGTGACAGTGAAGGCGTGGGGCATGTGCCGTGTAATGCAACTGCCGAGCTGAACAGTTGCAAATATTGTCGGGGCATCCTATACAAGCCAATGCAATACTACATGTGCCTCATTTAGCTGAACATGTGGGGCCGTATGAGGAAAGGGAACCTGAGCAGATATATGAGTGACAAAATAACAACAGATAGGGCAGAGGAGGTAGAAGACTGAGGTGGGTAGAGGGACCAGAAGATAAGGGGGACAGAGGAAGCTGAAGATTTAGTGGACAGAGTGAACAACAATTGGAAAACCGAAAGAGCAGGAGATTTAAGCAGAATGAATTACACCAGTCTAAAAGATGAGCACTTGGAGTTAGCACAAGGAGCGGGTGAGCTGGATGTGGGGTGACAGGTAGAAATGTCTGGCTGCAGTGATCGTGGACTGGGTGCGGTGGGGGCTTAAATGGCTGGCGAGCCTCCGGTGCGGATGCTTGGGGGGCAGCCTACCTTTTCTCGGTCGGGTGGAGGCGAACGGAGGGACGTCTCGGTGTCTGCGGCGGTGTGTCGGCTGGATTGCGCAGATGCGACGGATGATGCAATCAAAGTGCGCCGGAAGCCTGTGCGGAGACAGGAAGCCGACGGAGCCCGGTGGCGTGTGAGGGGATTACATAGGCTGCCGGGCTCCTCCCATAAACACAGGCCGCTGCTCGGCCTTCTTACATATATATGTTTATGAATTAAGTATTTAATTATTGGAGATAGCAGCATACATACATATACATACACATATATATATATATATATATATATATATATATATATATATATATATATAAAAATGTTATCCTATTTTTCACTTTTTAATTTGTCTTCACATTTTTTCATGTTATTGATTACATAGTTAGTTAAGTGAGTGCAGAATAACTAGACTACACGCAATGGTGTATTATTGTCATGGCTCTTATGTATATGCAATATGAATCATTAACCACTTTAGCCCCGGACCATATTGCTGTCCAATGACCAGAGCACTTTTTGTGATTCGGCACTGCGTCGCTTTAACTGACAATTGCGCGGTCGTGCGACGTGGCTCCCAAACAAAATTTGCGTCCTTTTTTTCCCCAAATAGAGCTTTCTTTTAGTGGTATTTGATCATCTCTGCGGTTTTTATTTTTTGTGCTATAAACAAAAATAGAGCGACAATTTTGAAAAAAATGCAATTTGTTTTACTATTTGCTATAATAAATATCCCCCAAAAATATATAAAAAAACTTTTTTTTTCCTCAATTTAGGTTGATACGTATTCTTCTACATATTTTTCATAAAAAAAAATTGCAATAAGCGTTTATTGATTGGTTTGCGCAAAAGTTATAGCGTTTACAAAATAGGGGGTTGTTTTTTATGGCATTTTTATTAATATTTTTTTTTTACTAGTAATGGCGGCGATCAGCATTTTTTTTCAGTACTGCGATCAGCATTTTTTTTTCAGAACTGCAACATTATGGCGGGCACTTCGGACACTTTTGACACATTTTTGGGGCCATTGGCATTTTTATAGCGATCAATGTTATAAAAATGCATTGTATTACTATAAAAATGCCATTGGCAGTGAAGGGGTTAACACTAGGGGGCAGGGAGGGGGTTAAGTGTGTTCCTGGGAGTGTTCTAACTGTATGGGGGGGTGACCTCACTAGGGGAAATCACTGATCTTCTGTTCATACATTGTATGAACAGAAGATCAGCGTTTCCCCCGCTGACAGGAACGAGAGCTATGTGTTTACACACATAGCTCCCATTCCCCGCTCTGTAACGAACGAGCGCGCATGGCCGGCGGTGATCGTACCCGCCGGGCACGCGCGCGGGACTTGGGGGCGAGCGGGGACGAGCACGCGCCCCCTAGCGGCCACTAAAGAGCGGACATATAGCTACGGGCTCTCGCCCAGCAGTGCCACCGTCCCGCAGTAATATGACGGCGGGCGGTCGGCAACTGGTTAAACATGGTTTTGCATACTCATTTTCCAATTGTTTGCTTCATATAAAGTCCCAACAAACCCTGTTCCTTTAATATGTGTATTAGGGATGGAGGCATATGAACCTACCCATCCAAGTCCTAATATCTTCTCTCCTTTTTGCTACTTGATAAAACTGTTGACAGGTATTGTTCTCACCTATGTCATGAACTCAGCTATTAGTTACTTGTAATGTTATGGGAAACATGTAAATCATAAATGTATTTTCTTAATACATATTGAGTGAATATTTAGTAAATCAGTCATGCGTGTATTTACATCCTATGCGGATGTACATATGCATTTTTTTCTAGGCTTTAATAGCTTTTAGAGATTTAATTTGAAAAATATCATAATTTTATTTTCTCAATAGCTTTCTTAAAGTCCTTGTTCCTATATGTGTATATGATCGGATTAAGCAATGGAGTCATCACAGTGTAAAAGAGTGAGAAGACCTTGCTTAACATATCTAGTTTTCCTTTTGTTGGAAACAAATACACAATGATTAATGATCCATAGAAAATGCACACTGTGGTCAGGTGAGAGCTGCAGGTCCTGAAGGCTTTCTGTCTTCCTGTTATTGATTTAATTTTTAGGATGGTTAAAACAATATAGATATATGATATAACAATTATTACAAAAGGAATTATGACACCGAAAAAAACGACTACACTAGCCTGAATTTGAATCCAAGAAGTATCAGAGCAGGAAAGCTCAAGTATAGGTTGAAAGTCACAGAAGAAGTGATGAATGATGTTTGGTCCACAGTAGTATAAACTACCCAAAGATATGGAATCAAGCAGCATAATTTTGAATCCCAATAACCAAACTATGATCACAGATTTTATACAAAAAGCTTGGTTTATTGTACAACTGTAATGAAGGGGTTTGCAGATGGCCAAATACCGGTCATAGGACATCACGGTAAGTAAAAAACACTCTGAGGCCTCAGCATTTACAAAGAAGGAGAACTGGATGATACATCCAACAAGAGACATGGTACATCCATCATGTAAGATGATATAAAGAAGGTTGGGAAGAATATCTGTGGTCAGAATTATATCAAGCAATGAGAGTTGGGTGATGAAGAGGTACATGGGAGACTGAAGTGTTTTACTCAGAAGAAATAAAACCACAATAAAAAGATTTACGGAAAAAGTAGCACAGAATATGAAGAACAGTGCCACAAAAAATGGAAATTTGATTACTTTAAGATTTGGAAACCCTGTTAGTATAACATTTGTTATATTACTTTGATAGACCTCCTGATAAGGGAATAGAAAGCTACATAGTTATTGAAATTTAAACCTATCCATCCATCACACATACATAGGGCCAGATTCACGAACACTTGCGCTGGAGTATTTGGATATGCGCCGCGTAACTGTGATGATGCGCCGTCGTTTCTTTGTGCCCGTACCCAGCAAACTAGATGCGCCCAATAACGGGTCATTTGCGACCGGCGGAACGTTCCGACGCCAGAGTATCGTCAGCGCTTATTTTCGCTGGGCGCATCAGTCGCGCCCATTGATTTCCCCTGCAAATATGCAAATGAGGTATTTTTCCCAATTCACGAACGGATTAGCACCATACGCTGGCTACATGCGCCGCGCGTATCTCGTCCGTCCGGCGCAAAGTTATTTCTACAAAAGGCTGCTTTATCTTTACTCCAGACGGTCACAGGTCAGCAGGAGAGCAGCTACAGCAGCGTTACCGACGATAGGAGCTTGCTGAGCACCCCCACTTGCAAGGACAACACCTCTGTGTGCCAACATGCCAGGGGCAATTGTGGTCCTAGAACTACTGATGGGTCCCCCGGAACCAAGAAGGCGGGCACGTGAGAGGATATACCGCACTCGTATGAACCTCTTTGGCATGGGGGAGGAGGAGGTGTATCGCCTCTTCAGATTCAGCCCTGTTGCAATACTTGAACTAACCACAACCCTGCAGGGTGACATCACCAGCAAGACATACCGCTCACAAGCAGTGCAGCCACTGGTGAAGGTCCTGGCAACACTTAATTTCCTTGCAAGTGGAACATTCCAGCGTACAAGTGGAGTGGTGGCTGGGATGTCACAGTCCTCCATAAGCAGATGTGTGCACCAGGTTGTCCCTGCAATCCTCAGACGCATGTCCAACCAGTTCATCAGACCCACCACTGAGGAGCTGCGGCAGAAGGCAATGACAGATTTCTACAACATTGCCAGATTCCCACGCACTGTGGGGGCCATTGATTGCACACATGTGGCCCTACAGCCCCCCAGTGCCACAGAGCACATATACCGCAATCGGAAGCATTGGCATTCCATCAACGTACAGGTGATAGCCGATGCCCAACGCCTCATATGGCACGTCCGTGCCAAACACCCCGGGTCCAGCCATGACAGCTACATATACAATCAGAGCCCCATCCCAGCAGAATTTAACCAGAACATGTATGGGGACAGCTGGCTGGTTGGTGAGTGACATGGGTGGCAGGCATGACTATCCCCTCCCGTGATGCACAACAGAAATCGCACATGCATGACTAACATTCTCCTGTCTTTTACCTTACAGGTGACTCTGCATATGCACTGGGACCCCATCTAATGACTCCTTTCCGGAACCCCCAAACCAGAGGAGAGAGAAAATACAATGAAGCACACATCAAAACCCGTGCAGTGGTGGAGCAAACATTTGGGCTCCTGAAGTCCCGTTTCCGCTGCCTGGATAAGTCCGGGGGGACCCTATTGTATTCCCCTACCTTTGTGTGTCAGATCATCGCTGCATGTTGCATACTACATAACTTTGCTATGAAAAAAGGCCTGCATATTGACATACGTGATGACCTGACCCCCGACCCACACAGCCCCCCCCTGCCAGAGGACACCCAGTCTGCTGATGGAAGAGCAGTCAGGAGGGTTCTCGCCGTAGGCATCTTTGGACACTAAACCAAAACATTAATCACACAGACAATGCACGCGTGTACACCACTGGATCACACACACCACATGCACATCGCATTGGATTAGCCCAAGTCCAGCATGTAGGAGTTGGGAGCAGTAACGCCAGCGTCAAGGCCCCAATGATGTCACTGTCCATTCACACACCTTTCACACGTGATTCATTCAGCCGTGGGGTTAACTTCACCACCACGGCCGAGGGTGACACCCCTTACTTTCAGGAGTGCCACCCTCTCACATTCACACACCATTCACACTGTTCCCTGCACTCCTGACCGTGTGCAGTACAAAAATAAATTAATAATATCATATCCTGATAATTAAAAGAAACAAAATCTCATAACCTGAGAAAAAGAAAAAAGAAACTCATGACCTGAGTATGTCCAAATCAAAAATATAAAACAAGAAAAAAAAAAGGCCTCATCGGGGATGCCGGGGGCTTCTTCTGGGGGCCCCTCTCTGGCTCCTCAGCTGCCTGGATGGAGTGGGTGGGGGTGGGGGGGCATCTGGAGGTGGCTGATCCCCAGGTGGGCCACTCCTGGCAGGTGTGGCCTGCATGCCCTCCAAGGCCCTGGCTATCCGTCCAAGGTAGGAGTTGGTCTGGGCCTGCATCCGGAGCTGACGGGTGACCTGGTAGTGCTGGGCCCGCCGACTCAGCCTCCCCTGGTCCCGGATGGCAGCACTGTTGGCCTGGACGGCTGCAGTAAGGTGCCGAATATCCCCCTGCACCTCCCCCAAAGTGGTGACCACTGCAGCGCAATTACAGCTGACATCCTGCACTGCGTTGCTGAGGTTGGCAACGGAGCCCAGGCTGTCAGACACTTTCTCCAAGTGCACCGCTATGGCCCCCATCTGTTCCGTCTGCCTGGCGTGATCCCTCGCCAACTGGTCCTGTATACCATCAGACACCCCCCTGGTCTTCTGGGTCGCCTTCCTGGGGCCAGAAGATGGATGTCCTCGGGTGGAAGGAGTCGCCCTTGAGGGGCTTCCAAGGATGGGGGAGGGGACGACAGACGGCCCAGGAGAAGGGGAGGAGACAGACAACACTAATGAAAAGTCCTGCTCTGCCACAGCAGGATCCTCTACAACCACCTCGGCAGGTGTGGTGTGGCCACTCTCCTCCTCCACAACCTCTTCACCACCCAGTGGCTCAGGCACACGATGGCGTGGGGGGGATGGGGTGGAATGCACGCTGACAGATGATGGCCCAGCTCCGTCATCTGTGGATGACACAAAGCAGACACATGTTGGTGGTCCCACACACTTGGCACATGTACCCCCCCCCCACCCAAATGCAAAACAACAAATAGGGGATTATAAAACACTTACCTGTCCTTGTGCCTTCCTCCACGGAGTCATAGCCTGCGACCCCCTCCACCTGCTCCCTCTCCAGGCAGCGAGCAACCACCTCCTCCTCTGCGGTCAGGGTGACAGGACATGGGGGACCACCACCTGTGCCCCTCTCATACCTCCTGATGGAGGCCACCTTGTCCCTCACCTTGCGCCGCAGGTCATTTATTTTTTTTTGTATGTCCCCAGCAGTCCGGGTGGAGTAGCCCAGGACATTGACCCTGGCAGCAATCGACTCCAGGATGCCCTGCTTCCTTTCCCGGCTGGTCTTCCGGCTTTTTTTGCCATGGAGAAATTCATTATCCCTCTCCATTGCCGAAATGATCACTGAGACCTCCTGGGCATTAAAATTCAGGTTCCTCCTCTCTCTGGGGGTAGCGGGAGCAGCCATCACAGCACAAAAGTATCTTCCCTGGGGTGGGGGGAAGCGGAACTACTTTTGCGCCGGAATGGCGTTTCCGCCAGCGCTTTTAAGCGCCCAGCGGAACGCATTGCGCTGACGTTTCCCAGGAAGTGGTGCCGACGGAAGTTGTGAGCATGCGCACAAGGGGGGCGAGTGGAGCCGCACTCACTGCGCATGCTCCGTGGATGATGCGCTGAACGTAAGCCTCTGCGCTGGGCTCCGCCCATCATTTACATATGATCACACCCAGTTCCACTTGCGTCGGGTTACGCCAGCGCATTATCGTTACTCTGGCGCAAGTTTACGCGCAACTGCTATGTGAATTACAGGACTTGCACTGAAAGGGTCTTCAGAGTAACGTAAATGAGAAGCGTTACTCCAGAGGAAAGATACTCTCATCTACCTGAATCTGGCCCATACCAATCAAGTGGTCCTAGTCTGTTGAAACGCTAGACAGAACAAATCTATTTTCACTTTCTATTTATCCAACCAAGATTCAATTTTCCAGGATCATTTTGTAATAAATTACTATGCAGTAGGAGTATTGCAGGTCTGTATAAATCTACAATGATAGTAAAAATGGTAGCAGTACTCTCCGGCACAACCTTTTTTCAACCAGAGTTGAACACATTGGGCCAGATTCAGGTAGAGTTAGGCTGGAGTATCAGTGATACTCCAGCCTAACTGTCACTTTAAGCCGGCGTTTCTGTTTTCTGTAACCAGAAAACAAGAAACGCCGGGTTGGTGTTCCGATGCGATCGGCGCAATTGAATTTCGCCATCGCATCACAAATTTAATTTAAAAATGGCGCCGGGGGCGTTCCCGCTGATTAATGCTGAAAAAATATGTTAATCAGCGGGAATCGGAAATTCACGATCGTTTTCGGGCGCGAAGCAGTGACTTTCCGACGTTTCCGTAAGCGATACGCGACACAAAGATAAAGCAGCCCCCTAGTGGAGTATCCTATGTTAAGTATAGCCGTCGTCGTCGCGTCGGAAAAAAAAAAATTTGCGTCGCTTGCGTAAAACGTTCATGAATGGGGATGTGATGTCATTGACGTTCACTGACAGAATTTGGAGCATGCGCACTGGGATGTATTGACACTCAACGCATGCGCAGTACGTTCGCCGCGGGATCGCGCTTAGTTTAAATAATACACGCCCCGTACCCGCCGAATTTGAATTCCGCCGGCTCATTTGCGATGCGCTGCCGCAACTTTAGGAGCAAGTGCTTCATGAATAACAGCACTTGCTCTTAAAATTTCGGCAGAGTAACGTAAATGAGAAGCGTTACTCCAGAGCAAAGATGCTCCCATCTACCTGAATCTGGCCCATTGGGTTCTTCTAGAGTTTGTTAGGGGTTACTTGAGGAATGAACAATTTCTTCCTCTCTGATATGCTACCACTGCCATCAATGATGGCCTAATGGGGTCAATCTTTCCACTCACCACCAGTATTATTGAATTTCAGACAATAAAAAGTTTGATGTGAGCTTTTGGTCGGAAATTCCGACCATGTGTAATCTCCATCTGACTTTTTCTGTCGGAATTTCCGACAACAAAAATTTGAGAGCTGGTTCTCAATTTTTCCGACAAGAAAAGTTCTTCTGTATGCAATTCCGATGCACAAAATAACATGCATGCTCTGAATCAATTTGACGCATTCTCGGAATCATTGAACTTAATTTTTCTTGGTTTGTCGTAGTGTCTTGTACGTCACCACATTCTTGAAGGTCAAAATTGTGTGTGACTGTGTATATGCAACACAAGTTTGAGCCAACATTCCGTTGTGAAAAAAATCCACAGGTTTCTTGTTGGATTGTCCGATCGTGTGTACGCGGCATAAGAAGCATTTTCGCACTGAGTACAAGTGTACCAGGGTCCTTTGCTGACCACTAGTGTATGGGGAGACTTTTTCTCTGATGATTAATGTGAGAGAGCACTACTTTTTTTTCTTGTCTGCATTTCTTTTATTATTGTTCTCATTAACATTTCTTTCAGATACATGAGGCTTAGGGTGTCAAATACACTATATATATATATATATATATATATATATATATATATATATACTGGAAGCTGATTGGTTTCTATGCAGAGCTGCACCAGATTTTGCACTCTCCAGTGTTAGTAAATCAATGCCATGGTGTCAACTCTGCCTACTGCATTTCTGATGGATTACAAAAAAAAATCAGACCTCTCCTTTTCTCTTTCTCTGCAACTCATCTCCATAACCTATCCTTGTTCACAGGCAAAAAGCACAGAAATTGATGAGCTTCCTGTCAAAATAAACACATATTTTTGTGTTTATAAAATATGTATAACAAAACTATTGCAATAGTACATTTAGAAGACCAAAAGGGAGCAAATAAATAAAGTTCAATGTTAAGGTTTACATACACTTAAACTAATTCCCACCCGGCCACTGCATATATATGGCCGGGTGGGTGCACTCTCCTTCTAAAGTGGAAACACGGGAACGTCCCTCAGAAGGAGGGGGATCACGCTCGCATTCCCACGCATTGGCTCGATCCGATACACTTGTGTCACCCGGACACGGTGCATCTCAGATTAGCAGGAGGGCTCAGTGATTGGCCCTCCTGATTACATGACGGCCATGTCCAATCACAGCCGTCATGTGATGTAAACACAAAGCTGGATGCTAGGCAATCAGCTCTCCTCTCCTCACACAGAAGTTGTGAGGAGAGGGATCGCTGCAGCCCCGCTGGTGATCAGTGAGTATGAGCTGTTTTTTTACAGCTTTTTACTCACTGATCATCCACCTAGTTTCACACACAATGTAAAATACACATAGTAAGCACACATGTCCCCCAAAACACATGTCCCCATACACATGTCCCCACACACATGTGCCCACACACATGTCCCCACATAGTAAAAACACCTGTTCCCCACATATGTAACAGTAAAATCATATGTCCCAATGATCATCTACACACATATGTCCATGATCTCCTGTGCACATCTGTACATGATCATTTGCGTACATATGTCCGTGATCACACAAACCAATTATTATACACTTAACAGGATTTTGTTCAAATATTTTTATTGAAGGTTTGTAAAAATACAAGGTAAGGCAAACATTGGTCAAATTCGGGCATAAGGCAAAGATAGATCGTGTCTAAAATAGCATGAAAGAGCATATCAAACAATTACAAATTAAGGCGATTGTAGTTTCTGCTCCATTCTCCCTCTGCGCCCCAAGTGGGGTCATGCTGCGCAGGAGGTGTCTGGAGCTAACCATCCCCCATGTAGCATTTGCTCCGAGATACTTACTCCGAAAGTGGATAGAAAGTCTAAACTACTAACAGAATGATACCTGAATGAAGGCTAACAAGGTATTAGGGTCCTGGAAATTCCAAAAGCAGACGGAAGGAAAAGATTCCAAACTCCCAGGACTCGAATAGTTGTCTGCCAGTAATACCTAACATTAAGGGTAAAATTACAAAACAAAACTAAGAATCAGAGCGAGGGGACCCTTATGGTCCAAAGCTTCCTCAACCAATATATTATGTTAACTATAAGGGTTTAGATAAGAGAGAAAGAAAAGACAGATGGAAAGAGAGCAGAGAAAGAGGGAGAGAGAGGGAAAGGGTTCGGAAGAACACGGAGGGCCAAGGATTCAGAGGATTCAAGTGTAATATCGCAGAATTCTCTGATTAGCATCGGGGTTAGATCAGAGGAGAACTCCAACATATGAAGCCCAAGGTTCCCAGATGAGCTTGAACTTGTCAGAAGTATCAAGGATTACACTGGATAGCCTCTCATTCGACATTATCCAAGAGATTTTTCGTTTGGCCAATGAGAAGGAGACTGTCGGGGTTTTCCAGGCCTTGGTGATGGTCATCTTGGCACCAAGTAAGATGAAGAAGATCAGAGCCTGTGTGTTCCTGGGTGTTTCAGGGATTGGGTCATTGAGCAAGGCTATGGTAGGGTCTCGGGTAACCCCTACACCCGTGATTTTTCGGATAAGATTAAAGGTTTTATACCAAAAGGACCGAATTCTAGGGCATTCCCACATTATGTGGAGGAGAGATCCTGTATGTCCGCACTCCCTGAAGCACAGGGGGGAGGATTGTGGGTAGAACTTGGCAAGACGGGTGGGGACTAAGTACCATCGGGTCATGACCTTTAGACTCGCTTCTACCAGCGAGGTGTTCAAAATGCCTTTAAATGAGCGAGCCAAGTTAGAGTGCCACCGTTCCATCGTCCACTCAAGATCAAGGTCTCGGTCCCAATTAGACATATAAGACGCCTTCTCCAAAGGCTCGGCTAAAGCTGAGTAAATAAGCGAAATACCCCCTTTTGTGTCCATGGCTGAGGAACACCACTGCTCATAGGGGGTGACTGAGGGAGGTTCAACACTGGTTTTCTTGATCTGATGAAGGAAGTGAGAGAGCTGGAGGAACCTGAATTTCTCAGAAGAGGGCATTTTAAGTTTAGAGGTGCAAAAGCCTAGGGAAAGGGGACCATTGGAGTTAAAAAAATGTCCGATCCTATAAAGGCCTTTGTCAGTCCACCAATTGAAGGCTGAAATATCCAGCCCAGGGGGAAACCGTGGGTTGTGGAAGATATGGGCCAGTGGGTGCCAGTGGGATATCAGGGGCTTTAGTTTATGCAAGGAGTCACAGAGTGTCATTGAATGGGATAAAGTAGGAGCGAGAATCGGGGGCCGGTGTCTGGGGTGATTCCAGAGAAGAAAGTCCAGGGTAAATCCCGGGGTCGCTGCCCTCTCTATTGAAACCCAATCTGGTTTAGGTCCCTTCATGTAGATTGTCGAGAACTGGCTAAGTTGGGCAGCTCGGTAGTACCACCACAGATTGGGTAACCCTAGGCCTCCCTTTAGTCTAGGTCTGTAGAGGACGGTCTTAGCCAATCGGTGTCCTTTTTTGTCCCAAATGAAGCGATTAATGGCAGATTGGAGAATGTTAATGTATGATTTTGTGACTGGGATGGGTAAGGAACGGAAGAGATAAAGAATTTTGGGTAGGAGGGTCATCTTGACTGCATTTATGCGGCCTAGCCAGGATAATTTGTAAAGGGACCATTGGCGTAGATCCTCCATAAGTTTACCAATCAGGGGGGGGTAATTATGTTTGTGTAGGAGTTCAGTCCGCGAGGTGAGGTAAATGCCTAAGTAGGGAATGGAAACAGAGCTCCAGGAAAAAGGGAATTGTTCTTTTAAACTGTCTATTTGGGTTTGAGGAGTTGTTATGTTAAGAGCCACTGATTTAGTCATGTTGACTTCGAGGCCAGATATGCTGCCAAAATCTTTGAGGAGTTGGATAACAGAAGGGGTTGAGGTGAGGGGAGATGTAATGAAGAGGAGGATGTCATCTGCGAACAAAGCGCATTTGTGTGTCGATTGTCCGCATCGAACTCCTTGGATGTCCGGGTGGTTTCTGATCGCGATAGCCAGAGTCTCGATGGCAACCGCGAACAGGAGAGGGGAAAGGGGGCATCCTTGTCTCGTGCCCTTCCTGATGGGAAATTGATCAGAGAAGTTACCCTGAATCCTAACTTGTGCTATGGGTTGGGAGTAAAGTGCCTCTAAAGTTTTAATGAAGCCTGGACCAAATCCCCACTTTTGGAGTAAGGTGAAAAGATAGGGCCATGAAACCGTATCAAATGCCTTTTGGAGATCAATGGAAAGCAAATATCCCTCCTGGGGGGGGCCGCCATCCCAACCTGACTTCATAAGGGAGATGATGTCAATCGCCCTCCGGATCTGATCCGGTCCCTGTCTCCCCGGGATAAACCCCACCTGGTCCTTGTGGATATATGAGCGTATGAAAGATGCTAGTCTGTTCGCTAAAATTTTTGTCATTATCTTCAAGTCATTGTTGATTAAAGAGATCGGTCTATAATTGCCTACTTCGCTGGAGTCTTTGCCCGGTTTAGGAATTACAGAAATAAAAGCTAAGTTCATCGAGGGGTCAAGAGAGGGTTCTCTGCGCAGGGAGTTAAAGAACCGGGCCAGATAAGGGGATAAGATCTCCGAAAAGGACTTGTAGTAATGGTTCGAGAACCCATCAGGGCCTGGGGCCGAGTCTTTCTTAAGGTCTTTAATGACTGCGCAAATCTCAGTTTCCTGGAAAGGCGAGTCTAGGATGGAGCGGTGGGCATCAGAAAGTTTAGGGATAGGGACATTCTGTAGAAAGGCAGCAAGACTGGTCTGGGGGGATTGGTTATCGGATGAGTATAAGTTGGAGTAAAATGATTTAAAAGCTTTAAGAATCTTCACAGGGTTCTGGGTCAGGGAGTTGTCCGATCCCCTGATCTTGGGAATTGTAAGATTTCGTAGTTTGGGGGTCAGTTTGGCCGCCAGCTGTGGACCAAACTTGTTCGCCCGCATATAATGTTTACTAGTCAACCATTGCAGATGTTTATCCGCTGATGAGGTAAGAGCCAAATTGAGCGCTAATCTAGCCGAGTCAAGTTTGGCCAGGGAGGTCTTAGAGGGGATTCGTTTATGGTTCTTGCTAAGGATCTTAAAATCTCTCTCAAGTTTTGCGATGTCAACCATCCTTTCCCGCTTCAGTTGCGATGAAAGTTGAATGATTTTACCTCTTATTACCGCTTTATGGGCTCCCCAAAGGGAAATGGGAGAGATATCTCCCCTGTCGTTATTCCTGAAGTATTCCCGCATTTCCCTTTCCAACACAGCGCAGTGCACCGGGTTGGAGAGGAGAGATGTATTTAAGCGCCATGGACCGCGTCCGGGGGAGGATATCACGTTAGAAAGCCTAAGGAGAACCAAGGAGTGGTCAGACCACGGGACCTCATGGATAGAGGCATGGGAAACAACGTGTATGTCGGATGAGGGCATGAGGATATGGTCAATCCTGGCGTAGGTTTTATGGGGTGCTGAGTAGTGTGTGTAGTCTTTCCCTGAAGGGTTAAGTTCCCGCCATGTGTCAATGAGGCCCAGAGAGTGGAGAAGACGTGCGATGTGGAGGCTCTGTTTAGGAGGTTTTTTGAGGAGGGGGGTCCCTGCCGCCGATTTATCTAGGATATTGTCGAAAGTAATGTTGGAGTCCCCACCCAAAACAACCCTACCTTCAAAAAGAGGGGCAATAGTATTAAGCATAGTGGAGAAAAATTTAGTTTGTCCCCGGTTAGGGGCATAATAGGAAACTATGGTGTGTACCAAACCTTCTATTGAGCCTTTGACTAGGATATAGCGCCCTTCTTTGTCAGTGACAGTCAGGGAGTGAATAAAATGGGTCTTTTTAGAGAATAATATAGCTACCCCTCTCTTTTTAGTATCAGCATTTGCCAGGAAGAAGGTGGGGTACCCGCGATGGAGAAAAGAAGGATTGTAGCTGCTAGGGAAATGGGTTTCCTGCAGAAGGATTATGTCTAGGCCCCTTGTGTAGTAACTCTGAAAGGCCTTACGTCTTTTGATTGGGGAATTCAGGCCTTGGGTATTATGGGAGGCTATTTTAAGGGCCGCCTGACAGAGTGATGTATCAGCCATGGACACACAAGGGTGGGCACGAGCATACTGGAGACAGGCTTACCTTGATCCCTGAGAGACTGGAAGTGTGTACAGAAGATCCTGGGATAGATCGTAGTTGATGTCTGGAAAAAATGGAAGCCCTCCGTGTAAACTCCTGGGTAGGAACATAATAATAAGAAAAGCAGGATAAGTAAGACTTATACATGAAGCAAATAGAAGAGTACAGGGGAAAGAGAAAAGAGAAAAAAGAAGAAGAGGAGGAAAGAAAAAGGGAGCCTAGGTAAAGACGCCTAGGAAGAAGCGTGTGCAGGACTGGTCGGTCAAGTCCTGTGCTGAGTCCCAATGAGAGGGTGGGCTCAGAATAGCAACAACCCCTATAGGGGTTGTACACCTGCAGTCACAAGAGGAGCGAGCTCCTACCCGGAACTACAGAGAAAGTGGCATGACTGTCCGCCCCAGCACAAAGGCCCCCAAAAATATAGTAAAACAGAAGTTAGGAGACCTCTATGCTGGAGCTTCAAAATTTAAGCTGAGACAAAACAGAATAACGAAAAGCTGTAATCATAAACAAAGATGGAGCATATACAGAGTGGCAAACAATATAAACGATATCATAAAAATCATGGTGCTGAGTGAGAGACAAAGGGGGGAGGATGGGAAGGGGGAAGGGTAGGGAAGGGAGGAGAGACGTTGCAGGAGAGGGGGTAGTGAGTGGGATAGTAACTATAACACGGTGGGTATAGTGAGCAACACTATACAGACGTGAGGTGACTCGTCCAACCTAGGACACAGCGAATTCCAAGAGATGGGCAGTAGGAACAAAGTCATCTCGGTGGGCGAGAGTCTCGGTGCCTCTTTGGTTGCTGTTTGTTCCACAGCGGAGTGATAGGGCTGCCTGTGGGAGGCCTCTTGGAGGAGCCAGGGCGTAGAGAAGAATCCTGAGGGGGTAATTCCTGAGTAATGAGGCCGAGGCGTAAGAGCAGCTGTTCCCCGTCAACAAAGCTTGAGAAACTATGCGATTTGTCCTTGTAGTCGAATTGGAGGCGAAAAGGAAAGGACCACCTATATTTGATGGACTTCTGTGTGAGGACCCCCAGAAGGGGTTTCAGGGACCTCCTCTTCTGGATTGTAGTTGGGGAGATATCGGCGAAGATCTGTATTTTATCCCCTTGGAAATTGAGATCAGCAATATTGCGGGATCTTCTCATAACCTCTTCTTTAACACTGTAGTAGTGGGGCTTAACCACTATATCCCTCGGAAGACCATCTTGGCGGGGAGGCTGTAATGCTCTATGGGCTCTGTCCAGCTCGAGCTTGTGTTCCGGGATATCAGGAATAACAGTTTTAATGAAAAGTTTCACTGCATCAGGGATATTAGTAACCGCCTCAGGGATTCCCCTAATCCGAAAATTATATCTCCTGCTGCGATTCTCCAATTCGTCAATTTAAGCGAGTGCAACATCAAGTTGGTCTTGCAGTGTCTGTATACAGTTAGTGTTTTGGTTAGTGCGAGCTGCAGTGTTGTCAACTGCTTGTTCAATGGCTTCAATGCGAGCCCCAATGTTTTGCAGGTCCGCCTTGATGGAGGATGTGATCTGTGCTGCTGTTTGCTTCAGCCCTGACGCTAGCATGTCTGAGAAGCAGTTGAGGAGATGGGCCAGATCAGATTGGGGGGGCTGCGGGATGGGGGAAGGCATCTGGAAGTTCATGGGGGATTGCAGCATGGGGGTATTTAGTATGTCTGCCATTGTGCGATTAAGGAGCGACTCAGTGGAGGCTGGAGAGACTAAGTAAGGAGGGGCGGTACTCACTGGGGTTGCCAGCAGGGGTATAGCATGCTGGGATGGGGACACAGGGTCCGCAATAGTATCGAGGCCTGCCGAGTCGCCATGCGGAGAGATCGCGGCCGCCATCTTGGAGGCTGAAGGGGCTGCTAGGCCGAAATCTAGTTGCCGGCTGAATCCCTTCTTGTCGCCGGGGCCAGACATCCAGGAGTGAGCTCCGCACCCTCTGCTCTCCTTAAGGGTCCTGCACGCCTCCGGTCTCCCAATAAATCTTGAGTTAAGAGCCGCTACGTGCTGGGGCGGTCAGGAGCTCCCGGTCAGCGCGTCTTCCCGGAAGTCCCGCGCATGCGCACTCTCCCTTAACAGGATTTTTTTACCAAAAACATGTAGCAGCATACATTTTGGCTTAAATTTATGACCATGGATTTATTTTAAAATAGAAAGAAGAACATATTGGGCCATATTCAGGTAGAGTTACGCTGGAGTATCAGTGATTCGCCAGCATAACTCACACTTTGAGCCGGCTTATCTGTTTTCTGTAGTCAGAAAACAAGATACGCCGGGATTGAGTTCATATACGAGCGGCGTAATTGTATTTTGCCGTCGTATCGGAACTGCAATTTTAAAATGGGCGCTACGCCAAGAATATGTAAATCAGCGAGAGACGGAAATTCACGATCGTACGCGGGCCCGACGCAGTGACTTTCCGACGTTTCCGTAAGCGATACGCGGCGTAAAGAAAAACATGCCCCCTAGGTGGAGTATCCTATGTTAAGTATGGCTGTCGTCATCGCGTCGAATGAAAAAAGTTTAGCTTCGTTTGCGTAAAACGTCCATGAAAGGGGATTGACGTCATTGACGTTCACTGACAGAATTTGAAGCATGCGCACTGACAGTCGACGCATGCGCAGTACGTTCGCCGCGGGATCGCGCCTAGTTTAAATAATACACGCCCCCTACCCGACCAATTTGAATTCCGCCGGCTTATTTTCGCTACACCGCCGCAACTTTAGGAGTAAGTGCTATGTGAATAACAGTACTTTCTCCTAAAGTTTCGGCAGAGTAACGTAAATGACAAACGTTACTCCAAAATAAAGATCCGCTCTCCTACCTGAATCTGGCCCATTGTTTTGTTTTTTTTAAATTTCTGCTTATATTGAAAAAAAAAAAAAAAAAACACAGAGTCATGAATAAATACCACCAAAAGAAAGCTCTGTTTGTGCAAACTAAATGATAAAAATGTAATGTTTGGTACAGTGTAGCATGACCACGCAATTGTTATTGAAAGTGCGAGAGCGCTAAAGGCTGAAAATTGGTCTGGCAAGGAAGGGGGCAAAAGTGCCTGGTATTGATGTGGTTAACTTCTGTATATCAGTTCCTAACTGTGTTTTTAAAAATGTAGTAATGCAGTCACAATTATCTTACACATCTTATCTTATTTGTAGAGTTCTTATCTAAATGGAAACACAAAACAGCAAATCGACACTACATCACTACGCTATGAGCTCTACATTTCACTCATCTCCAAGGATTTGTTACATACTGTACCTTAATTTCATGTGTGTTGTTAGTGATGATGTCTGGATGTAATAATTTACTTTTATAATCCCTGGCAAACATGGTCCGATCCACCGTAATAATTTTAACGTAAATACACCACTGAGATTGTAACATTGATCTGAAATCCTTTTATACATTTGCTGCTCTGTTTTCCACATTGACAATTAAGCCTTAGAGAGTTTTTTTCAGGGATTCTTTTTTTTTTCACACTAAATTTCTCCTGACACACGCAATTTATTTAAACTAAGATATTTCCACTTGAGGACGATGCCTGATAGGAAATACTCCCTAGGCCTGGATCACACCTGTCAGCATTGCAGAAACACACTACAGTCAATTTAATGTGGTTTCCTATGGATGTAATCCACATGTGTGCATTTTATGGAAAGGACCAGGGATTTTTTTTTCTGGTTTTCGGTTCCATAGATTTCAATGGATCAAAAATGTGTATTGAAAAACACAAAACGCACCTGAAATATGCAAATTGCAACCTGCATAGGTGTGTACATGGCCTAAGAATGTTTTCTGGCGGTATGATTATGTCTGGAATTTTGTACCAACAGCGGTACAATTATTTTGCATGGAAATTCTGCGTTTTATACTGTAGGCCTGGAATCCCGGGTATGATAAAGTTTGAAACACAAAATTATAAAATTATAATATAATAAATAACTATAAATAATTATAACAAATGATAATATAATTATAATAAAAACTATTCAATAATGTAATCAAATCAAAAACACTGAAATGTGCTCAGCTGCAGAATTGTCGCTGTCATTACTTTTATTTTTTACACAAATTGCTATCGCTCAATTCTGCAAGTAATTATAATTTATTATCACTGTTTTCTAGCTGCTCTAAAATCACTTTTGACATAAAGGGACACTTGGGGTTACGGATAACAGCATAGAAAAACCACCCCGAGTCACGCTCGGGAATACCACTAAGGGGGTTAAAACAGTTTATAGAGCATATAGTTTGTAGAGCCTGCTCTTCACCCTCTGCTGCTGCTTTGCATATAGACATTGGTGTGCACAGCCTTTTGCATTGGGGTGTGCACCCCAGAGCCCAAACACACATGTGTGTGTATAAGCAGTGCAGTAGACGGTGTCAGAAGAGCAGTGGATGGTGTCAGTAGAGCAGTGGATGGTGTCAGTAGAGCAGTGGATGGTGTCAGTACAGGAGTGGATGGTGTCAGTAGAGCAGTGGACAGTGTCAGTCGAGCAGTAGATGGTGTCAGTACAGGAGTGGATGGTGTCAGTAGAGCAGTGGATGGTGTCAGTAGAGCGGTGGATGGTGTCAGTAGAGAAGTAGATGGTGTCAGTAGGGCAGTGGACAGTGTCAGTAGAGCAGTGGATGGTGATAGTAGAGCAGTAGACGGTGTCAGTAGAGCAGTGGACAGTGTCAGTAGAGCAGTGGATGGTGTCAGTAGAGCAGTGGATGGTGTTAATAGAGCAGTAGACGGTGTCAGTAGAGCAGTGGATGGTGTTAGTGGAGCAGTAGACGGTGTCAGTAGAGCAGTGGATGGTGTTAGTGGAGCAGTAGACGGTGTCAGTAGAGCAGTGGATGGTGTTAGTGGAGCAGTAGACGGTGTCAGTAGAGCAGTGGACTGTGTCAGCAGAGCAGTGGACAGTGTCAGTCATTAGAGCAGTAGATGGTGTCAGTAGAGCAGAGGATGGTGTCAGTAGAGCAGTGGATGGTGTCAGTACAGGAGTGGATGGTGTCAGTAGAGCAGTGGACAGTGTCAGTCGAGCAGTAGATGGTGTCAGTACAGGAGTGGATGGTGTCAGTAGAGCAGTGGATGGTGTCAGTAGAGCGGTGGATGGTGTCAGTAGAGAAGTAGATGGTGTCAGTAGGGCAGTGGACAGTGTCAGTAGAGCAGTGGATGGTGATAGTAGAGCAGTAGACGGTGTCAGTAGAGCAGTGGACAGTGTCAGTAGAGCAGTGGATGGTCTCAGTAGAGCAGTGGATGGTGTTAATAGAGCAGTAGACGGTGTCAGTAGAGCAGTGGATGGTGTTAGTGGAGCAGTAGACGGTGTCAGTAGAGCAGTGGATGGTGTTAGTGGAGCAGTAGACGGTGTCAGTAGAGCAGTGGACTGTGTCAGCAGAGCAGTGGACAGTGTCAGTCATTAGAGCAGTAGATGGTGTCAGTAGAGCAGAGGATGGTGTCAGTAGAGCAGCGGATGGTGTCAGTAGAGCAGAGGACGGTGTCAGTAGAGCAGCGGATGGTGTGAGTAGGTTATTTTTACTATTTAAAAAAAATAGGAGCTCCGTTGGGGGGGGGGGGGGTCCCTTTCTGTGTAACCTCAGCTGCACTGGACATTGAATTGAAGGAATGGGAAATGCTCTGTGCTAAGTGGAATTGTTTACAATGCTTCAGTCAGGAGAATTTGGGACAGATCTCTCACTGTGTTCATTTAGAAAAGGAAGGGGCCAGTAAATGAAATATTTAGCGAAACCTTCCTTTGCTCTCCATCCTGAAAAATCCCCCACTGGAGCCAGAGGGAGAGGAGAGGAAGGAAGGTAGCAGCACTGCAGGGGGAGACAGGGGCAAGGGCCACCAGAATCCAGGTGGAATCAGATGGGGGCACACCTAACACTCCTTGTGCGCACACCTATGAAAATAGAACAAATAGTCTGCAAGTATTATTAACCACTTCAATATCAGGCACTTTCACCCCTTTCCTGCCCAGGCCAATGTTCAGCTTTCAGGCCTATCACACTTTAAATGACGATTGTGCGGTATTTCTTTCTTTTGGTGGTATTTATTTACCACAGTTTTTCTTTTCTTTTTTTTGCTACCCTTAGCCTGCTATTTTTATGTTTTTTGCTATTTCTATTTTATTATTAATAATAATTAACCATTTTTAGTTTTCTTTCAGTTTGTTTGTCATGTTTTTCAGTGACATAGATTTAACCACATCTGGACTGCCCACTGTACATATACTGTGGCAGGGCGGCCTGGTTGTGCAAAATCATGTACCTGTATGTAAGTTGCATGCGCGCGTCTCTGGAGCACCGCTCCCGCTGAGATTGGAGCCAATCGGTGGGCCTGGCAACCGCAATGACCCATCGCTCATTTACAGGAGACATGGAGCAGTGGTGGGCTTTTGTAAACAAGGCACACCGCTGATCTGTCAGTGAGGAAAAGAGATCTTCTGTTTCAGCAAAGCTGAAACACAATCTCTGTTTTATTCCAGTGAAACACTCGGCCCTATAGTTAGAAACACCTCCTTAGGGACACACTTAAACCCTTGATTGCACCCTGGTGTTAACCCTTTCCCCTTCAGTATACAGTGACAGTGCATTTAAGTACTGATTACTGTATTTGTGTCACTAGTCCCCAAAAAATTTCACTTAGGGTCAGATTTTTTTATTATTTTTTTTAAATAAAAATAACAATTGCATGAATCTAACCTATAGTTTGTAGATTGGATACGTTTTGCACAAACCAATCAATATACACTTTTAACCAAAAATATGTAGCAGAATACATATTGACCTAAACTGATGAAGAAATTCGATTTTCTTGGGAATGTTTTATAACAGAAAGTAATGAATGCTGTTTATTATTCAAAATTGTTGCTCTTTTATTTGTTTATAGCACAAAAAAAATCAGAGGTGATCAAATAACACCAAAAGAAACCTCTATTTGTCTGAAAAAAGGGATCCCCAATTTTATTTGGGTACAGCATTGCATGGCCACACAGTTGCCAGTTAAAGAGACGCAGTGCCGTATCTAAATAAAATGGCATGGTCAGGAAGTTGGTAAAACTTTCAGGGGCTGAAATGATTAGAAAAACAAAAGATAAATGAAAAGATCTTTTTCTTTCAAATATTTTTATTAAATTCAACATACAAAGCTGTATAGCAGTGTAATGAAACAGACAGTATACAAGCAATTGGTTTTGGAATCGACTATGCAGAGGATACATAGAACATACCATGTTTTTAGCAAAGTTAATGCAAACTAGGTTGGTGGTAAAACATAACGGTCCAGGTGGTATGAATATTCATGTATTATCACAGGGGGTGGGGGGGGGGGGTAGGACAGATGGAGGAGGGGAGAGGGGAGGGGGGAAGAGAAGAGACAAAGGAGGATGAGGGGGGGTGGAGAGCAGCATTATTGAAGGAGCAGTGAGCAATCGAGAGGTTGTTAATGGGTGTGGGTGTTCGTGTGCCAAAGGTGCCAGGGGTTCCAGAGGTTTATCACGTGTGTGTAATAGGGTTTTCCACAAGATAAAGGAGTTTCATAGGTGTAGTGAGTGTGTACCAATGCAACTACTTCTGCTAGTGTAGGGGGTTCAATCATCTTCCATTTACGAGCAACCGTCAGTCTTGTGGCCAGGAGCATGTGAGTGGTCACCAGTCGGAGATTGGGCGGTATATCATCGATAGTCATGTTGAGAATAGCTAGTTGGGGAGTCAGTGTCACCGGGAGAAAAGATCCTTTTCAAATAACATTGAAATGAATTGTTATTTACATGTCCTTATAAATGGACAAATCCTACAACAAAATGCACACTTTTTGTCTACTGTAACACCACTGTGTTTCTAAAATACACTTTTCAAATTTTTCCTTGCTTTTTTCTTTAGATTTTATATAAAATGTTATTATTTTTGCAAGACAATATTGATAAAATAAAACCTTGCTTTTCTCAAAAAAACAATATATGTATGACCTTTATCCTATATTATGACAAAGTTATCGCTGAATAAACAAGCCCATAGCAGAAGTGTACAGTATTGCTCTAGTTCATAGAGGGTGTAAAGGTATGAGATAAGTACACTGCTCCAAAAAATGTAAAGAACACTTTTGAATCAGAACTCCTGGGATATTGATCTGGTCAGTTAAGTAGCAGAATATAAGTAGCGCTAAAAAATATTGGTCAGGAACAAATATAAATAGCACTCTAGAAGATGGTGAATCAACTAAGGTAAAAACAATATAAATGTCCACTGGTTGATGAGGGAAACATCAAAGAAAAAAGAGAAAGTCCATTAGTCATGGGTATGTTGGTACGACATCAGCATGAAAGGAACATTCTGTGCTTGAAATATGGGAGTAGATGAAATACTTTTACCAGCTGTTGTTGATCTATATGCCAATTACAATAGATCAAAAGCGCATGGGGTAGACTCCAATCTACTCGATGGTAGAAGACGCCCGACTGTAAACTTCACACGTGATGTCCGGAGGTGGACGTTGATCCTGAAGTGGAATCTCACCGTGGAACTCTGGGCTCGAGATGCGACAAATGGCAGACACGCCTGGAGATCTACTTGCTTCAAACCGGGGTTGGAAGTAAATTCGATATAAGCAATATGGGAGGTAAGTGTACCTGGGCCAGGTACACTTACCTCCTATATTGCTTTTATCATTTTTTACTTCTAGTGATCACTTTTATGTCATTTAGTTTTTTTCAATAAAAACCTATCCCTCGTTTACCTGCACCATCGGAGCATGTTTTTTGTTTTCTTTACATGACCTGTTCTTGAAAACCTTTTTTCACACTCCATGAGTGTGCTGGTCTCTCAGAGGATATCGAATTTACTTCCAACCCCAGTTTGAAGCAAGTAGATCTCCAGGCGTGTCTGCCATTTGTCGCATCTCTAGCCCAGAGTTCCACGGTGAGATTCCACTTCAGGATCAACGTCCACCTCCGGACATCATGTGTGAAGTTTACAGTCGGGCGTCTTCTACCATCGAGTAGATTGGAGTCTACCCCATGCGCTTTTGATCTATTGTCATTGGCATATAGATCAACAACAGCTGGTAAGAGTATTCCATCTACTCCCATATTTCAAGCACAGAATGTTCCTTTCATGCTGATGTCGTACCAACATACCCATGACTAATGGACTTTCTCTTTTTTCTTTGATGTTTCCCTCATCAACCAGTGGACATTTATATTGTTTTTACCTTAGTTGATTCACCATCTTCTAGAGCAGGGATCCTCAAACTACGGCCCTCCAGCTGTTACAGAACTACAAATCCCATGGGGCATTGCAAAACTCTGACATTCACAGACATGACTAGGCATGATGGGAATTGTAGTTCCTGAACACCTGGAGGGCCATAGTTTGAAGACCCCTGTTCTAGAGTGCTATTTATATTTGTTCCTGACCAATATTTTTTAGCGCTACTTATATTTTCACTATTTTGCATTCTATGTTTGTCACATTGTTTTTGTAGCTGCTTTCACATTTTTTCACGTTCTGAGTCAGCGCAGTTTTTCCCCTTTTTCCTTCTCAGTTAAGTAGCAGAGGGGGAGGGGTGTATACAGAGGGGGAGGGTGTATACAGAGGGGGAGGGGTGTATATAGAGCGGGTTGTTAATAAGTTTCAGCTGCTTTGCTGTTAATTGAAATTAACAACAGGTGCACTAGATGGGCAACAAGGAGACAACCTCCAAAACTGGAATGTTTTTTTCAGGTGGAGGTGTCTGACATTTTTTTCCCTACTCATCTTTTCTGACTGTTTTACACTAGTTTTGCATCTGGCTAGGGTCAGTGTCACTACTGGTAGCACAAGGCGATACTTGGACCCTATAAAGGTTGTACAGGCAATCCAACTCCTCCAGTATGGCACATCAATACGTGTCATTGACAGAAGTTTTGCCGTGTCTTCCATCACAGTCTCAAGAGCATGGAGGAGATTCCAGGAGACAGGCAGTTACACTAGGAGAGCTGGACAGAGCTGTAAAAGGTCCTTAACCCATCAGCAGCCCAGCTCATGTTCCCGGAGATCGGATGGACGGATCGACTGCTGACCAGAGCTGTGGAAAGCAGAACACCAGAGGCCAGGCATCGTGTTGTAGCTGCGGAGTGGTTCATCTCTGCGAGAAGCTTAGGTGGACTAGGCCTGTCCGGGTGAGAGGGCACTTGCCCAAGATTCCAAACCCAACAACTTTGTTATATAGAGTGCCTCACATCTTAGTAAGGACACACTGTTTGCTGGTTCATTAAGGAATATATGAAAGTTACGCTGGCGGTAATTGACTGATGCTGACTAGAGGATCGGAGTATTACACCTATGTTAATCATCCCCTAGACTGAGTACAAAGACCCCTATGGATTACAAATATATTTAAAGTGCACCAATAAGCTTACAGACAGATTTTGTCGTAGAGGAACTTTTTGGACTTTCAGCAGGCTAGGCCTGATCGAGACCTGTTAGTAGCTGCATTTCAATAGGTTACCCACTAGGGGAGCTCGCGAACATAGTTATTTAAAGTCTATTATAGAGTATAATCTGTTGAAAGTTCTTTTGCTGTTTTTTGCTGATTCTGGCAAAGGGCTCTTTGCAGAAATAAATAGTTGGATAAACTGTGTGTATATAATTCATTACTTGTTATTTTCATTACTACATGACAAGTAAACTCTTTTTGATTCAATTGCATTTACTGTGTGATGTGTTCTTCTTTTGAAGTCTGCAATCAAAAGGAAAGGTAACAATAACATTGCATGTCATTCCTAGACGTTCTAGATATGTGTTATTGAAATCTCATAGTTACACATGAGATTTGCAATATATTTGCAACTTGTTTGATGTGCTAAGGGTGGGTTCGAGCCACTTAGGCCACGTACACACGATCAGACCGGTCCGATGAAACTGGTCCGACGGACCGTTTTCATCGGACCATGCTGAAGTGGTCTGATGGTCTGATGTGCGTACACACCATCGGACCACAAATCCGATCAGACCAGAACGCGGTGACGTTCAATGCTTCCAAGCATGCGTCGACTTGATTCTGAGCATGCACAGGTTTTTGTTCCGATACTTTCGTGTACTAACCATTGTCGGACAGATTTTAAAGCAAGTTTTAAAACTTTGGTCCGACGGACAACGGTCGGATAGGCCGTACACACCATCAAATTGGTCCGATGAAACTGGTCTCCAGACCAGTTTCATCGGACCAGTCTGATCGTGTGTACGCGGCCTTAAAGGGGATGAATAGACAACTGAAAGTAGATCGCAAATCAAACCAGCGGCTCCTGCAGGGGTAGCGCTACATCAGTATAGATATCCACCATGAGATTTTTGCCGTTGAGATCTGATATGTTTTCAAAGTGTTCCTTAAATTTTTTTGAGCAGTGTAGTTAAAGCAGTTGGAAACTCCACATCTAATATTACAGGATTTTATCCATTCACCCACTGAAGCATTTACGTCCTATTTTTCACAATTTCCTATGCGCAGATAAACACTTTCCTCATCCACTGTACCAACCGTTCAGTGTCTTCTACCCCATTCTGTTAATTTCTCCAATGGCTTTCGTCCACCCAATCAATTCAATCCAAAATACTGAGGCCGTGTACACACGGCAGAGAACCTCGACGGGCAGAACACATCGTTCCGCCCGTCGAGGTTCTCTGCCGGCCGTCGAAATCGGCGACCCGCCTGTCGGGAATGGCAACCAGCCATTCATCCAGGCGGGCCGTCGAGCAAATAGAGAGCGTGCTCTCTATTTCTGCTCGACGGGCTTCCCGACGGGAAGCTCGCCGAGAGCGTACACACGGCCGAGGTCCTCGCTGGAATGCAGCTTCCAGCGAGGTTCTCGCTGGTTTCCAGCGAGAACCTCGGTCGTGTGTACGCCGCCTAACACTATTTTACAAAGCCATCCACAACTCTGCACCAGTTCTGCACCAGCTCTGCACTAGCCTAGTCTCAGAATTCCAACCAAACTGTTCTCTTCATTACTCTCAAGACCTCCTGCTCTCTAGCCCTCTTGTCACCTCCTCCTATACTCACCTCTAATGCCGCATCCACACAATCGGAAAATCAGACAAGAAAACCGTGGATTTTTTTCCGACAAAATGTTTGCTCAAACTTGTGTTGCATACACACAGTCACACAACATTCTGACCATCAAGAATGTGGTGATGTACAATACTACAACGAGCCGAGAAAAATTAAGCTCAATGATTCCGAGCATGCATCAAATTGATTCAGAGCAAGTGTAGTATTTTGTGCGTCGAAATTGCACACAGACGATCAGAATTTCCAACAGGAACTTTTCTTGTCAGAAAAATTGAGATGCAGCTCTCATATTTTTGTTGTCGGAAATTCCGACAGAAAAAGTCAGATGTAGCCTACACACGGTTGGAATTTCTGACCAAAAGCTCACATGAAACTTTTCTTGTCGTAAATTCCGACCATGTGTACGCAGCATTAGACTTCTCCTGAGCCCCTCTCATCCTATGGATCTCCCTGCCCCAATCTGCCTATCTCCTACTCTGTCCACTTTTAGGAGATCCTCGAAAACCCTTTCCTTTAGAAATACCTATCCCACTTCCACCTAACAACCGTATTTTCACCTTCTCTATCAGCTCTTCCCCCACAGTTATTACCTTTCATATCACTTGACCCTCCATTTTAAATTGTAAGATCTAATGAGCAGGGCCCTCCTGCATTGAATTGCAGTGTAACTGTAACAGTCTGCCCTCATGTTGTAAAGCCCTGCGGAAATATTTGGGCTCCATAAATCCTGAATAATAATAAATTGTCTACATATGCTGTATTCTTAATAGGGATGGTCCCAATGTTCGAATCAAACATAAGTTCAAATCGAACATCGGGTCTTCGTTTTTCCGCAGGTGACCCAAACATATGGGGCGTTTGGGGCAAATTCAAGGACTGTGGAGCCATTCTTCACTTATCTATGTGATCTCTCTTAAAGCGGAGGTCAGGTAAAAAAAAAGTCAGCAGCTACTAACACTGTAGCTGCTGACTTTTAATAAGGACACTCACCTGTCCAAGTGCCAGCGATGTCGGCCCCCACCGAGGCCGATTCCTCGATCCTGGGAGCTCCAGGCACCGCCATCCACAGTAAGGGAAACAGACAGTGAAGCCGTGCGGATTCACTGCTAATTTCCTACTGCACATGCGCGAGCAGCGCAGCGTTTTGTGAATGGGCTGGCTGCTCTCTGGGATACACACAATTCCCAGAAGGCAGCATGCCCCATTCACAAGAAGAAACCGAGTGTAGGACGAGGAAGAAGATCCACCCCGGAGGTTGAAGAGGCAGATTATTTCGGGTAAGTAAATTTATTTATTTTTTCATATTTTTTTTTATATTTTTGCTGTAAAAAATTTTTTTAGGGTGGTACTCCACTTTAATAAAAAAAATCTTTGGACGGAAGTTATCGATCTTGGTGTGCTGATGAATATGTACACTTGTTTGATGTTTCCAGGACCCAACTGGTAATCTCTGCAGCACCCACAATTTTAAGAGCCATACTTGCCAGGAACGTGTGCGATAGGAATATTGACAGGACAGTAACTACGTTGACTACCTCCCATGGACAATCAGAACACCAAAGGATACAGAAGCCTTCTCAGTGCAGAGGCCCATTGACAAAATGTGGTAAGCTCTAACCAGTTTGCAGGCCATAATTAGAGGACAGCTGTTCAACGCAATGTTAAAACCATGTTTGCACTACTAATGGTGTTGAAATCGGAATCCAAACCATTCAATGTAATCAGTTATGTATTCTTTGTAACTGTTTTAGCGAAGGGTTACACCACTGATTCTAATGTTGCCTGTGATCAATGGGCCTGTCCAAAGCAATATTTTTTGAAATTTTACATACATATGGCAAATTGGGATCCAGCATAATAAAAATATTTTTCTTTTTTTTTCTTTTTTGCATAAATATTTTATTGAATGTTTTGAAAACATTGCAATAAACACAATAGAAAATAACATTGTAAAGTTATGTAACTAGAAAACAAATCTGAAAAAAAAAAGTTATTAGCAATATCTTCCAATGGGTACGCATGGGGTCTCCTGCACTGAAGACCCCACAGTAAGAGTATAGCAAACATCAAGAAATTCTAATAAACATGTTGACCAGTGTTCCTGAGTGCAATACCTGAGCCAGATACGACCACTGCGTATTTATATAAAGTAAGAAGTCTTCTCGGGTCTCTCTCAACTAGTCTCCCTCACCGGTACTAAGCCACAGGGGTGGGGGGGAGGGAGGGGAGGAAGAGAAAGCGAGAAGAGAAGCAGAAAGTAGGGTGTAAAGGAAAGGGAGGGGACACCAACAACTGCCCTCTCCATCCATCATAGCCAAGTTTTTTTTTTAATCAACTTTTATATTGGCATATTTTTTTAGAATAGTTGGAAGATTTTATTTCAAATATGATTTTATTTTCTCAGTAGCATTTTTAAAATCTTTGTTCCTAAATGTGTATATGATCGGATTAAACAATGGAGTCATTATAGTGTAAAAGAGAGAGAGGACCTTGCTCAGAATATTTAATTGTCCTTGGGTTGGAAACAAATACACAGCGATTAGCGTGCCATAAAAAATACACACTGTGGTCAAGTGAGAGCTGCAGGTGGTGAAGGCTTTTTGTCTTCCTGTAATTGTTTTAATTTTAAGGATGGTTAAAACAATATAAATATACGATATAACAATTATTATAAAAGGTGCTACGACACAGAAGAAACCTATCACATAAGTCTGAATATGAAGCCATGAAGTATCGGAGCAGGAAAGCTGTAGTATGGGTTCAAAGTCACAAAAAAAGTGATCAATGATGTTTGGGCCACAATAGTAAAGACTGCACAAAGACATTGAATCAACCAACGCCATTTTGAATCCTAGTAACCAAACGGTAATCACAGATTTAATGCAAATTGATTGGCTCATTATAGAGTTGTAATGCAGGGGCTTACAGATGGCCAAATACCGGTCATAAGACATCACAGTCAGTAGAAAACATTCTGAGACCTCAGCATGGGCAAAGAAGGAAAACTGGGTGATACATTTGGCAAGAGACATGGTACATCCATCATGTAATATGATATAAAGAAGATTGGGAAGAATATCTGTAGACAGAAATATATCAAGCAATGATAGTTGGGTGATGAAGAAGTACATGGGAGACTGAAGTGTTTTACTCAGAAGAAATAAAATCACAATAATAATATTTCCAGAGATAGTAACACAATATATGAAAAGTAGGACCATGAAAAATAGTATTTTGGTGCATTTAAGATGTGGAAATCCTATCAGTACAACATAGGTTAAATTATTGTGATCAATTATCTAGTAAGAGAACATAAAAAATACATAATTATTCGATCAAACAAGACATACAAATGTCATGGGGAACCTCCATCAACTCAAAGTGTTTTGGGTCTGGCTATCTTATCCACCCAAGATTCCATTTTGTCAACATCCTTTTACAACATGTTACTTATCCAGTTAAGTTTTAAAATTCTACAAAGTTCCATGTTATAAGAATAAGATACATAGAACTTTCCTTAGGCTGGCCAAAGATGGATTTAGATTTAGCAGGTTTAGGAGGGACCGGCCACATTTTGATCAATGTGTCACCGTTCCTGTTCAACAGATCTTTAAGTCCCCTTTCCCATGGGCCCCACCAAGATTGTCACCCCCCAAGATTGTCAATGCTACTGTCTGACATGCCTCCTCATTCCTCCAAAGTTGTGCCCCACTAATAGAGGAGGTGGATTACTGGGCAGATCACCAGATGAAAACAGGGGGGGGAGTCTTAAAGTATATTTAGTTGCACATGTTTTTGTTTTGTTTTGGATAGAGTGGAGAGGGATTAGAACACCTGTCAGATTTGTATTGTATTTCTACCTCTGCCGCCCCCCCCCCCCATGCCATTAAGGAGATTCACCCTCTCAATGTGTCCTGTTTACCATTATCACTTAAAGTGAAAATAAAAGCCCCAAACTTTGGGTTGTGCCCAGAAACGTAGTAGGGGGGAATCTTTCCATAGGCAAAGAAGTTCTGGTGATCTGGGCTTCCCAAGGAATTCCCTTAATTTGTAGGGATTTCTTCTCACTTTTGGATATGGGACATGAGGTGAAGGCAAATTTCCTCAATGGGACACATGTGGCAAAAAAAATTACAGTGGGTACAACCCTCTCCCTCCACTACTCTACCCAAATAGTTTTTTCTTATAGTTCTACTTTACCAAAAAATAAAACTAATGCATGCACCACATCTAATGATTGGTAAGGTGCTACATAATACATTTTTGGTTTTGGGTCTATTATTGCTTTAAATGTATGGAGAGGCCTGAAAAAAAGATTCAAAAGAACTGGGGAAAAACCTATTAGACATGTGCAATTTGTTTCATTCCAAATTAGTTTTTTAACAAATTTCAACAAATATCCAAAATAACAAAAACAAAAATTTGAATATTTGTAAATTTGTCAATTCTAAAATTCGGGAAAGTTTGGAAATTTGAAAATCTGAAAACTCGAATATTTGAAAATTTGAAATAATAACTAACTAATAATAACTTAACTATTACGAACTATTAAATTATAGGTATTGACATTTCCTTTCAAATTTGGCTGTTAGTGAACGTAATAAATACAAATTTATCCAAAGTTACGAATTATCTGAAATAACGAATGCTGGGCCAGATTATCAAAAGAGATACGCCGGTGTATCTCCAGATACACCATAGTATCTCTATTCTTGCCCTGTGTATCTATGCGACTGATTCTTAGAATCAGTTACGCATAGATTTGGCGTAGATCCGATTGGCGTAAGTAACTTACACCGTCGGATCTTAGATGTAATTCTACGTTGGCCGCTAGGTGGCGTTCCCGCCGATTTCAGCGTCAAATATGCAAATGAGCATGATACGCCGATTACCGAACAAATTTGCGCGCCGCCGATGTAGTTCACGTAGTTTGCATAAGCGTAAGATTACCCCTGCTATATGAGGGGTAACCTTGCATAGGTCCGGCGTACGCAATGTTAAGTATGGACGTCGGGACAACGTCGTGTTTTTCCATTGTTTACGACGTTTACCTATCTCGTCGCGAATAGGGCTGTACATTAATTACGTTGCCATCAAAATCAATTTATTTGCGGCGTACTAAGTAGCATGCGCAGTGGGCTATGTTTCCAGATGGTGCATGTGCAGTTCGTTCGGCGCCGGGGCACGCTTAATTTAAATACAGCACGCCCCCTCCTTCACTATTTGAATTACGCGGCCTTACACCGTCCCATTTACGATACGCCGCCGCAAATTACGGAGCAAGTGCTTTGAGAATACAGCACTTGCCCGTAAAAAGTGCGGAGGCGTAGCATAAATGGGTTACGCTACGCAGAAAAACGCTATTGTACGAGAATCTGGCCCGCTGTATCTAAACAAATGGAATGTAACAAATTAATAATAATAAATAACAATAATAATAATAAAAACCTCTTATTATTATTATTATTTATTTTGTTCCTTTCCATTTGTTTAGATGCAGCATTCATTATTTCATATAAATTTGTTACTTTCACTAACAGCCAAATTTGAAAGAAATTCCAATACCTATAATTTAATAGTTAGTTAGTATTAGTTAGTTAGTTATTGTATCAACATTTTGGATTTTCTTTCTTATTTTTGGATATTTGAATTTCCGAATGATCGAATTTACCAATTTAAGAATTTTTTAATTTACAAATTTACAAATTTTTTAATTTATGAATTGCGATCTTAACAAATAACCCGAAAAAATGAATGAAACGAAAATAAACCATTTTTCGGGCAGTGCACACATCTAAAACCCTCCCCTTATGGTACACTTTTTTTATAATTTTATCTTACATCTGTGAAAATTTAACCTTTTGCCTTGTCTTAGGCCTCGTACACACGATCGGACTTATCCGATGAAAACGGTCCACGGACCATTTCCATCGGATATGTCCGATCGGGAGTTTGATCCGATGGCGTGTACACACCATCGGATCAAATTCCCCCTCCCCCGGACGGCGCGGTGACGTGGCGGTGACGCGGCGGTGACGTTGACGCCGCCACGTCACCGCTACGTCACCGCACCAGGAAGTAAAACACTTCCACGCATGCGCCAAATCCATTCGGCAGCGGCGCGACGGCGGTGCGGGACGACATGTCTGCTGGTAAGTGTACTAACCAGCAGACATGTCGGGCGGACAGATTCCCACCGGATAGATTTCAAAGCATGCTTTGAAATCTGTCGGGTGGAAAAATCTGTCCGCTAGCCCATACACACGAGCGGAGATGTCTGCTGAAACGGTCCATCGGACCGTTTTCAGCGGACATATCCCCTCGTGTGTACGAGGCCTTATACTTACTCTACTCTTTCATTTTATCATTTATGACAACTATCTGATTTATTTTTTTATCTTTACTTACATGTACTGTATATACTCAAGTATAAGTTGAGTTTTTCAGCACTTTTTCTGTGCTGAAAATGCCCCCCTCGGCTTATTCTCGAGTTTCCCTTTTGTGCCTGATCTCTGGGAATTTGGGGACCTGGTACCGGCCATCCATAGGTCTTCTGGACCCCAAGGTTGGCACACATATAGCCCCACTCTTCCTTTACAAGTGTGCAAAATCTGTTGTTCAGGGGACCTATGGCCTTTTTCAAACCGGGCACCCCTTCCATAGACTCTCATGTTTAACAGTCAGTTCTCTGGTGAATTTTGGGACCCAGTACCGGCCGGTCGCAGGCTCTCTGGACCCGGGAACTTGGCACACAATTAGCCCAATTTCTCATCTACAAGTGTGCAAAGTTTGATGTCTGGGAGACCTACGGCTGGGGAGCACCTATTTTTCAAATCCAGGCTTCAATGTAAAAACGTCAGTCTAGTCATGGGCACAGTGAGACATGGGCACAGTGAGGCATGGACACAGTGAGGCATGCACATGGACACAGTGAGGCAAAGTGAGGCACAGTGAGGCATGGACACAGTAGAATGCAGTAGATAGACAGGAAGATTACACAGACGTTTTCTTGCTTAGAATTAGAAACAGTTGTAGATAACCATATTACAGGTGCAAAATGTGAAGAGTAATATTGAAATATGCTTAATTTATGAATTAATGGAACAGTTGAGATGGAAATTACAGAAGAATGATGAGAAATGAGCTGGGAAATAGGATTCTAAGAGAGTTTGTGAAATACAGTATATATTATGCTATGTCTTATAGCCAATAGCTCTAGTTTTCACATATCTCCAAACAATTGTTACATACCTCAATTCCACGTATCTGTTTAGATATGATATCTGGATGTAATAGTTTACTTTCATAATCCCAGACAAGCATTGTCAGATCAGTCAAAATATGTATACAAGTAAAAAGTGATATCCCATAAAATCAATAGGTTGAGTGTTTTATTATGTTGATTTGAAGCCTTTTTATACATTTGCTGCTCTGGTGTGCTGTTTTCTACATTGCTAATTAAAGCGTATAGAAATTCTTTCAGGAATTGCATCTCTCTTGACACACATTATTAAATAAACTAAAGCTTAAAGTGATTGTAAAGTCTCGTCTTTAAAAAAAAAAAAAATAACAAACACGTTATACTTACCTGCCCTGTGCAGTTGGTTTTGCTCAGAGCAGCCCTGATCCTCCTCTTCTCGGGTCCATCTTTGCTGCCCCTGGTCCCTCCTTATGTCGAGTGCCACAACAGCAAGCAGCTTGCTTTGGGGGAACCCAAGCCGTGCTGCAGCTCTGTGTGTCCAATCAGACACAGAGCTGCGGTTCAGCCTCGCCCCCCTCTCTCTCCTTAATGGCTAACTGACATTAATTGACAGCAGCGGAAGCCAATGGCACAGCTGCTGTGTCTCAGCCAATCAGCTGAGAGATTTGTGGACATCGCTGGACAAAGAGGGGGTTCGGGTAAGTATTAGGGATGCTTGGGGGGGTTACGGCACACATAGAATGCAGTAAGAGAAAAAAACGTCTGACTTTACAACTCCTTTAAGGGTGAACTCTATCCATGCAAGGGGTGGTGATTCTTTTCTTCTCTAAGAACTGCATATTTACCTTACAGTCAGAGCATTGGGACCCCGAAGGGAGGTTTATCCTTGTCAAGGGCACCATAGACGGTCGTCTTTTCTCTTTGGTATCTTACTATGCCCCCAACGCAGGTCAACTAAAAAATGTTGACAACCTCTTCAAAACCTTGGACCCCCTACTGGAGGGCCCAGTAATTTTATGCGGGACTTGAACATTGCCTTCGACCAGGGCCTTGATAAATCCAAACCACCAGCAGCACAGAATGTACGCCCTGCCAGACTCAGTTCGAAGATTGCCAAAATGGTGTTTAGGCAAGGTCTCACAGACATTTGGAGAGAGATGAATCCAACCCAAAAATATTACACCCCTTTTGCATGCTCACCAGACCAATGCCAGTATTAACCATATTGTGGTCTCTCATGCCCTAATTCCCTCGGTCAGCAAATCCCAAATAATGTATACGACCTGGTCAGACAATTCCCTCCTGAATATGGTGATACATACCCACACAATGCCCTCTAAATCCTGCCACTGGCGACTTAAGGAAACAATGTTATTGGATCCTGCTAATAAAAAAGAGATCGAAATGGCCATCTCTGAATACTCATCATTATCATTGAATAGTTCTCCCGACGTCTCAGCAGCTAAAATGAATAGGGCACGGAGAGTTGATATTGAGAAAATAAATTCCGGGCGCTTTGCTTGGACCACAAGAGAGACCCTGGTCGCTTTCCTGTTTCTCGTCTCGATTCGGCCCGACTCAAACTAAACTTAGCTTTGACAGCCATTGCCGAAAACAGCCTGAGATGGCAGGGGGCAAGGTATTACCATTTAAAAGACAATCCTGGGTCCCTTTTGGCCTCCAAACTTATGCCACGGATCCGTACATACGCTTTCCCTAAAATAAACATAGCAGGTCAACCTCCCACAGCGAACCCTATTAGAATTTTGGACGCTTTTCACAAATTTTACACGGATCTGTATAGTGGACAGAAGGCGAAGGTGACCCCCAATATGACTGATTTCCTAGACAATCTCCCCATACCTACTTTGTCAAAGGACCACAGAGACTGACTTGAGGTCCCTGTCTCGACTGATGAGGTGTTAGAAGTAATAAAAGGTCTAAAGACAAATTCGGCCCTGGGACCTGACGGGTTCTCTATTCCTTATTCTAAGGCTTTTGCACCAATCTTGGCACTGCACCTAGCAAATTGTATTAATTCCAAGTCCAAGGGGGACCCTTTAGACCAGAAGCTAAACACCACTTTCATCTCCGTCATTCCAAAACCTGTCAAAGACTCTGGAGAAGTCAATAATTATAGACCAATATACCTGATCAACAATGATCTAAAAATAATGACTAAAGTTATGGCCGACCGTCTTTCGTCCTTTATCGGAGCTTACAAAGTCAGGTTCATTCCCGGACGTCAGGGACTGGGTCAAATTAGGAGGGCAATTGACATTGTTTCTATTTTACATTCCGGATGGGATGGCAGGGATGCTCAAGCTGGGATGTTGTTGTCATTGGACTTGCAAAAAGCTTTTGATTCGGTCTCTTGGTCCTATTTATTTGTGATATTGGAGCGATGGGGCTTTGGTCCGAAATTTACGGGGATCCTTCAGTCTCTCTATTCCTCCCCCTAAGCCAAGATCAAATTACAAGGACTGTACTCAGACTCCATCAAAATAAGGACACGACCGGGATGTCCTCTATCACCGTTGATCTTTGCCATTGCGATCGGATCGCTAGCTATTGCGATTCGATCCAACCCCGACATATCAGGGGTCTGTCGTGGTCCTACCGCCTATAAATGCGGTCTGTTTGTGGATGACCTTATCCTTTTTATTACCTCCCCAACTACAACCCTACCAGTTGTTTTCAGGCTCTTGGAAGATTGTGCAAACATCTCAGGTCTACGGGTTAATTATTCCAAGTCGCAAGCCTTAACATCTCTCTCCAGCTGTCACTGGTCTCCCGGCTGAAGGACTCTTTTCGCTTTATGTGGAGTGAGTCCACCATCCGCTACCTGGGAATAAACCTGACCTCCAAATTTAAACAACTTTACTATGCTAACTACCCTCCCATTTACAAAAAATTTGAATCGGATCTCAAGCAGTGGCACCCACACCTCTCCTGGTTAGGGAGGATACATTCCGTCAAAATGACCCTGCTCCCCAGGCTCCTTTTTCTCTTTCATTAACTCCCAATATCTATTAGAAAAGATCATCTCAAATCATTCCAGAGTAAAGTAATCAAATTTGTTTGGGGTGATTCGGGCCATCACCTTGCAAAGCAAACTCTCTTTAGGCTATGGTGCAGAGGGGGATTGGGCCTGCCTAATCTAGTTTGGTATTTTCAGGTGGCCAGACTCACTCAGCTTTCCACAGTTTATTCTAGAATGAACAAACCTGGCTGTGTAGAAATGGAGAGACAGGAGGCCCTACCTTTACACTTGACTTTCTTTTATGTAGTTCTCCCAAGGCTAGGCCCCCTATACTTGCCCCATCCTTATCGCACACTTTTGCCAAAATGGGATAATCTCAGGAACAATCCATTCTTAGTGTCTTCATGTAAGCCCTTAGCACACGTTTTCCATAATCCAGATTTTCCTCCGGGCATGAACATCAGAGCATTCCGGTGGTGGCTGGATAAAGGGATGTATCGGATCGGACACTTCTTTACCCCTGCTGGACCCATTTCCCTCCCCCACTGTATTAAGCATCTGGAGCTACCTGACTGAGAGATTCTGATTTCATCAACTGTCCCACTTCCTTCCATCTATCTGGTCTACGAAACTTAACCCTCCCTGATTCACTCCTTATGAACAATGGTGCAGACGTCTAATGGAGCAGAGGGGTGGTTTCCATAATCTATTCGTCACTTGCCATGAATGACCAGAAAACGCCATATATGCTAGCGTGGGAGGCTGACACACAGGTATCCTGGGACCTGGACACCTGGCACAAAGCCTTTGCAAGATCATTTAAGGGTATCCTCAATATTTTTCTTGTTGAAGCAAGCGTAAAAGTCTTCACCAGATGGTATCTAACACCCCTCAGGCTCTCCACCATGTTCCCTTTGACTTCCCTTTTGTGTTTCAGAGGGTGTCAAATGGGGGGTTCCATGCTGCACATATGGTGGGAATACCTAAAATCAGAGGCTTTTGGAACAACATTTTCCAAATAGCATCCAAAGTCACAGGTCTTATGATCCCCAGGTCTCCCTCGACAGCTCTTATCAACCAGTTAATCCCAAAAGCCTCGAAACCCATCCAAAAACAAATTTTCTTTATTTTCTTGGGTGCTAAAATTACCTTAGCTAGGGCCTGGAAGCGCCCCAAGATCTCCATCACAGCGGCTAAACGCAAGATATCATGGATAATGACACAAGAGAAAATGGTGAGCTCCTTCTTAGATAATTTTACCCAGTTTAGGGAGACCTGGGAACCATGGGCTAACTACATGGGAGTAAATGATTCCATTTACATGTCTTAATGATTCTGTCTGGGAATAGATCTAACCTGTCTGCAGGTACTCTATCTCTTTCAATTCCTACTCTTTCCTTTTATTCCTCCTCCTATCCTCCTCCTTCGTATAGCCTACTTTTCTCCGAGTAGACAGGAGAACACTCCCAAGCACTACTATTCTCTTAATGTACTGTGTATGTTGTGGTGCCTGCAGGAGGGTGTTCCCCATGTTAATGCTATACCATGATGTAAACAGTACAAGTGGTTGCTGCCTGTTTTAAAATTTGGCTGATCTTGTCGCCACGGGTGCTCCTGGCGAAATGTAAGCCGTGGGGTGGGCCAAAGTGTGAGAGTCAGTTCCTCTCCTCCTGGCACAGTTAGTGCCCATTGGGGGTGCGGGAGGCCAGGAATGGGATTCGCTCCCGAGAATTATAGGGTTTGCATGTTTAACAGGTATTATAGTACCGGTGCCCTTGTTGGCAGAGGTATAAGTGTGGTGGCTCATTTCACACCCTATTGTAACAAGTGATATGATTGTGTACTGTTGTAACTGTTGTAACTATGCCTGTGTCTGCTTTGTTATGTATTGCATATCTACTGTATCTCAAATAAAAAAATGGAAGCAAAAACAATTAAAATAAATGAAAACTGTATTTTTTCTTGTGTGCACATCAGTTTTCCATAAAGGAATGATTTGACAGCCTAGGCTGCGAGAGGTTCATAACAAACTTCATCAGATCACCATGTCATGTCTGTAACATTGATCACAGTTGAACTAAACTGAGTCACTGGTTGTTACCCTGTTTCCCTGAAAATAAGACAGTGTCTTATATTATTTTTTGCTCCCAAAGATGCGCTAGGTCTTATTATCAAGGGATATCTTATTTTTCAATGAAGAAGAATATGGTACACATTTATTATTGAACAAAAAAAGGAAATGTATTACCTGTATACGATGGGGAGGGGGAACCAAAATGACACAGGCGAATCAGAGGGGGGATTACCATTTTAGTAACCCATTCTGATCCTGCTGTGGCATTTTGTTTCCCCCTTCTGATCGTCCTGTGCCATTTTAAGTGATCCCCTCCCCCACCCCTGTGCCAGTGGACACTTTCACCAGACATCCCCCCACCCCTTTATCAGACATTTGCTGGAAGGCATCTTGCTTATTTATGAGACACATGGACTTTATTTATTAATTTGGACTCTATTTTAAAATTTCTAATGTGGTGATAATATGCTTTGTCACAGTTTTTATTAAACCGTTTATGCACAGATTATGATAAGATTTGATTGTTCTCTTTTCTAGCGCCGATATTTATCGTCTATATCATATTTATTTTGGTGAACTTTTTTTTTATATATTTTTATAATCATAACTAAATAACTAAAGATCAGAGTTCATAGAAGTGGTCTACGGAACCTTCAATATTTCAAGACTGTTTGTGTGGAAGAATGGGCCAAAATCACACCTAAACAATGCATGCAACCGGTTTCTCCATAAAGGAGACGTCTTGAAGCTGACATTACCAACAAAGCATTTTGTACGAAGAATTAAATACAATTCAGTTTCCGTGTTCAATACCTTTTCCCTTTGCCATTCCATTTTATTACACATAATTGAATTTCTAAACGTACTTGTTTATAAAGAAGACTGTTTTTAATTTTTTTTTTTCTATCCGATTTTTTTATAATTTGGATTTTATTTTCTCAATAGCTTTTTTAAAGTCCTTGTTCCTGAAGGTGTATATGATCGGATTAAGCAATGGAGTCATTACAGTGTAAAAGAGGGAGAGGAACTTGTTCAGAATATCTAGTTGACCTTTTGTTGGAATCAAATATACAGCGATCAGCGTCCCGTAAAAAATGCACACTACAGTCAAGTGAGAGCTGCAGGTGGTGAAGACTTTCTTTCTTCCTGTAATTGATTTAATTTTGAGGATGGCTAAAACAATATAGATATACGATATAACAATTAATATAAAAGGTGCTACAACACAGATGAAACCTACTACATATGTCTGATAATGGATCCATGAAGTATCAGAGCAGGAAAGCTCTAGTAGGGGTTCATAGTCACAGAAGAAGTGATGAATGATGTTTGGTCCACAGTAGTATAAGTTGCACAAAGAAATTGAATCAACCAATGTCATTTTGAAGCCCAGTAACCAAATCATAATAACTGATTTAATGCAAATTGATTGGTTCATTATAGAGTTGTAATGTAGAGGCTTACAAATAGCCAAATACCGGTCATAGGACATCACCGCCAGTAGAAAACACTCTGATGCCTCAGCATGGGCAAAGAAGAAGAACTGGATGATACATCCAGCAAAAGACATGGTACATCCATTGTGTAAGATAATATAAAGAAGGTTGGGAAGAATATCTGTAGATAGAATTATATCAAGCAATGATAGTTGGGTGATGAAGAGGTACATGGGAGACTGAAGTGTTTTACTCAGATGAAATAAAACCACAATGAAAAGATTTCCAGAAATAATTACACAATATATAGAAAACAGCACCAAGAAAAATAGAATAGTTATGCTTTTTATATTTGGAAAACCAGTTAGTACAATATAGGTTATATTATTGTGATAGCCCATCTGGTAAGAGAATATGAAAATACACAATAACATGGATTCTGACCAGGTGAAAATCCCCAACGTTCAACTCCTCACAATTCTGGTGGATAGCAAAACAAAAACAACCTTTAATCTGACATTTATCCATTACATTTTGTTAAGATACTCACAGAATATATGGAGGGAGTTAGAAGCTCTCCAAATCCCTGGTTAAAATCTTTATGACTGGCTTATTAGCACCCTTCAGATATGCAATAAAGACAAACTTCTATCACCCACTATATTAGGTGGAGTAGGATGCTTCTCGATGAGTTTGTTCTCACCCAGAGACTAGCTCTGTCAGTCAGACAGTCAGGCAGGATTTTCTTCCAAGCCCCCGGTGGCAAAGCATAGCACAACCGCAACACCCAGGGCCCAGGACAACCAATCCGACCCTCCTTTTTCTTCACAGGCTCCTTGCTAAAAGTAAGGCCCGCCACTACCGGACTCCCGTTCCATCCTCCGGCCTTCTTTCCCGGGAACGACTTTTCAGGATAAGCCGCAGCTTCCACCTCGGGTTAAATGGCTAGTAACGGCCAGCCAAACACTCTCATACCCCCCCCCCATCGTGGGCTAAGGACCCCCGAACTTCCCTGCAACCCCCCCGGACAATTCCTTTTTTTAAATCTAGGAAAGCCTGCAGCTTCACCTGAGGCCTAGTGACACGCATGCATTCAGTGATCAAACTGTTCAACCCCTCCCCTGTCGCACTCTGCTAAAGCCCCCAGCCCCCCCAGGATTCCCTGCGGTCCCCCAGGTTCTCCACCGCTGCCCCATCAGTGCCCTAGTACCCCAGCCACCGGCTCGGGCCTAGTCCCAGTCGGCGGCCATCTTGCTACACCCAAGCAATTAGGTAAACAGCAATATCACTCACCCCCACCTCCCTTCCACAGCCCATTTTACGAGGATTGGCTCCCACCTGGGTATACAGGTGGGGACGCATCACCTAGCATTTGATCCAGGGTCCGCCGATTGCCTTTGAGGGATCAGGAAGGAATTTTTTCCCCACTCATTGCAAATTGGCCAGCACGCCTGGGGTTTTTTGCCTTTCTCTGGATCAAACGGGGAGGGAAGACCTGAATTCAACATTATTTTCCCTGTGTTTTTCTGCGACCATGGGTAAACTTAGATACTCTGCTGAAACCAACCGGGAACTAAAACCATTCGCCTCAAACATACCAGCTGTCACAAAAAAAGCTCTAATGAGTGAGCAACTCTTAAGAATCGATCGACCTTGCCTTTTTGGAAGGATGCCTTAGGGAGGAGTTTGGAGCTGCATCATTCTCACCTTTCTTTCTCACCTTTCTTTTGCATAGAACGAGCTCACCGAGTCCCTATTAAACCTCGACAGGAGAGTGGGTACCCGAGACCGATGATTATGAAAATGCTCAATTATAGCGATAAAGCAACGCTGCTTCAAAAAGCCAGAGAAAAGGGAGAAATTTCCTACAAAGGGGCAAAGATCTCGTTATACCAGGATTTCTCTCCAGACCTTCAAAGACAAAGAGCGGCCTTTAGACCGATTAAGCGAACCCTTCAACAACATAAGATGACCTATGCCCTGTTATACCCCGCACGCCTACGAGTAACCACAGCGGATGGTACACGATTGTTTGACTCCCCAACAAGTATAGAAAAATGGCTGAAAGAAAATAAGGGAGAGCCATAGAACTTAAGAACTTGGAAATAAGAGTCACATTTTTTTTTTTCTCTATTAAAACGAATTTAATTATTAAGGTGGGGGGGTGGTAAAACACAGCACTGGTAGAGGAAAGTTGCATAGTAAACTAAATAATAGCAATAGGAGGTGGAACCCTGAAGGGAAGAGAAGATGGGGGAGAGGGAGCACTAGGGCAGCACCAGCAGTAGGGGGGGGGTGCATAGGGCTTTTAGGATGAATCGTCATGGGGAAGTGCGCAGGGATGGATGGTTTGAAGTGGTCATAGCCCTAAGAGTAGGCCCCGCTGGGCAGGGGGGGGAGGAGGCGGGAAGGGGGGTTTGGGAGGCTTGGGAAGGAGATTGATGGGGGGAGGAGGGGAGGGAAGATGGGGTCACACTATCAATATATAAGGACACAAGATGTAAATATGGAGATTGCTATGAAGATTGCACAGGTTCACTAGATGAATGGAACTATGTCACAAATGAGCAATGCAAGAAGGGGTAACACAAGATATTATCACCACATTGAAATGATGGGAAAGGTCGTAGATTTAGAGGGAAATGTATCTAAAGATTGTTTGTTGCTTTGTTTTTTTTTCTTCCTTTCTCTTATATCCTTATTTTTTATGGTAATGGTGAGCAGGAATAATAAGGGCATAATGTTGATGACATGGAATGTCAGGGGGTTAGGAGATAAGATCAAGAGAAAGGCAATGTTTAAATATCTCATTGAAAGGAAACCACAGGTAATTTGTCTACAGGAAACACATATGCGCCCTGACACGGTACACTTATTAAACTTACGAAAATACCCAGTGCAATACCACTCAACACACTCCTCCTATTCTAGAGGAGTAAGTGTGCTGATTTCAGCTAATGTAATTTTTGAGTGTCTTCAGCAACAGATAGATAGAGAGGGCAGATATGTCTTTTTATTGTGTAAAATTAATGGTTTGTTATGTATCATCGCCTCAATATATGTACCTCCACCATTTACGGTGGCACCACTTAGGGACTTGGCGCAATTTATGGCACTCTCCCCAGATGTACCGGCATTAGTACTAGGCGATTTTAATAACACACTTGATAGAAATCTTGACAGAATATCTCTCTCATCCAGAGGGATAGGGCAGAAGGCTAATAAAACTGCTTTTGCTTCATTGCTCTCGGAAATAGGACTCCATGATGTGTGGCGAGAGAGACACGTAGATGAGAGATGCTATTCATGCTACTCTGCCACACATGATGGACTTTCCCGTATCGATCTGGGGTTGGGGAACAAGCTATTAATGCACCGGGTGATGGACTCGGCCTACGAGCCCCGGTTATTATCCGATCATTCGCCGTTTTGGGTAAAGCTTTATGTTAATACGACATTGGATCGTATGTCATGGAAAGTAAACCCGTATTGGCTGACCCTGTTACCACCTACAGATGGCACAGGGGAGGCTATACGGGAGTTTTATCACTTTAATAGGGGGACTGCTAGCGCAGCGACTGTTTGGAACGCACTTAAAGCATTTTTGAGGGGCTGCCTGATAAAGGAGATCTCGGGTATTAAAGCCCGTTTGAAGGAATGGGAAAAAAGGATACGAGATGAACTGAAAGCTAGGGAACAAGCCCTGGTTGCAGACCCCTCTCAAGCTAGGCATGACTCTTGGAAGGAGGTACAAACCCTCTATAACACCGTTCTTCTAACAACAGCAGAGACGTGTAGATACTTCCAACAACAAAGTTACTTTGAGAAAGGGGAAAACACAGGACGTTTACTTGCCCTTATAGTAAGGGGACAACAGGAAACCTCAAATATTACAGCAATAAAGGCGAACACAGGGGAGATGTATACTACGGGACCTGATATTCTGAAGGTCTTTCAAAACTATTATGAGGACTTATATTCCTCTAAAGTTAGATATAACACATCAGAAATTACTGATTTCTTGCAATCATGCACCTTTCCACAGCTGTCTGAAGTAGATAGGGAAATGTTAAACCTACCAATTACTATGTTAGAGCTGAAGAACGCCCTGCATGAGACTTCGCTACACAAGTCCCCAGGCCCAGATGGTATACCAGCAGAGGTGTACTCCCAGTATGAAGAGTCACTTCTGCCACCTTTGCTACAAACCCTGCAGGAGGCAATCGAAACAGGTACCCTACCAGAGAGCATGCAGGAAGACACAATTATAGTTATATTAAAGACAGGAAAGGATAAACTTCTGCCCGATTCATACCGCCCAATATCTCTGTTAAATGCGGATGTCAAGATATTGGCCAAAATACTAGCCTCCAGGTTATCACAGGTGATAGGAAAACTGATACATAGAGATCAATGCGGCTTTATACCATCTCGTTCCACGGCGGATAATATACGGCGATTTTATCTGAATATACAGATGCCGGTGGATAATACAGGAGGGAGGGCCATTCTATCACTGGACGCTGCCAAAGCATTTGACAGTGTGGAGTGGCCCTACCTCGTGGAGGTCTTGGCAAGATTTGGAATAGGAGACAGGTTTATAGAATGGATGAAGGTGCTGTACTCTGATCCCTGAGCCAGACTCTGCATTAATAACAGTCTCTCATCTGTGTTCAAGCTACATAGAGGGACTCGGCAAGGGTGTCTATTGTCCCCACTGTTGTTTGCACTGGCGGCTGAACCTCTGGCTATCTATATTCGCAGCTCCAGTGAGGTGATGGGATTCCGTAGGGGCCAGAGGGAAGAGAAGATATCATTGTATGCAGATGATGCGCTAATTTATCTAGGTGATTCCTCCGCATCCTTGCAGGCAGTGATGCAGATCATCGGGAAGTTTGGCCGTTTTTCAGGACTTGCCATTAATTGGTCAAAATCAACCTTGATGCCCATAGATCCAATGGTGGCACCACCGCCACCTGGAGCTGAGCAGATTGCTATAAGTAACAGTTTTAAATATTTAGGAGTAGTGGTATCTCCAGATCCGGCGGAGTACCTTCAGTTGAATTTGGGCCCACTGCTGGACAGACAGAGGGAGAAATGCAATAGTTGGTGCAAACTTCCTCTGTCGGTAGTGGGGCGAGCAAATTTAATTAAAATGATTTGGGCACCACAGCTCCTGTACGTCTTTCATAACTCCCCTATGTGGATTACAAACAAATGGCTCAAACAAAGCGAAACTCTGATGAGAGCCTTGATATGGAAGAAAAAGGCGGCCAGGATCAGTTTGGCCACCCTTCAGTACAGTAAGGATAGGGGCGGCCTTGCAGTCCCACACCCTAAAACTTATTTTCTGGCTGCCCAGACTCAACATTTAGCAGGATGGGGACGGGAAAACAAAGAGGACTCTATTTGTAATATGGTAACAAGTTGTGCACCTGCATTGGTGGCAGCATCACACTTGGAAATGGACCTCCCTAGCATACCACGCTCAGCCCCGACAGGTATTTTGCTGAAAAGGGTATGGGGAGAGGTCAGGAAAGCTCTGGGAGTACGGGGGCCGTTGCCCCTTACCCCGGTATGGAACAATCCAAGGTACCCGGAAATACAGGCGCTAAAAGGATTCACTGGGTGGAAAGAGAAAGGGATACAATTTGTTAAGCACCTGTATGAAGGAGAGGTGCTGAAGACATATGAGCAATTATGCCAAGAATTTCAGTTGGGATCAAAGGGATTCTATCAATACCTCCAACTGCGACATGCGCTACAGGCACAACAAAAGACACAATCTCTAACAATATCGGAAGTCCCCCTAATTAAGACAGTACTCGGAGTAGAGGATCGGAAAGGATTAATATCCAAAATATATAGGGAAATACTATCCAGGGCGCAGGACTACACAGTCTTAAAATGTCGAAGTAAATGGGTTGAAGACGTAGGGAATATAGACGAAAGCCTTTGGAAAAGGGCCGTAGAATGTATCCCCGTAGTGTCGATATCAGCTATCAGATCTCACAGACTATCGCAGCTGTTCATATTGCATCGGGCATACAGAACGCCAGATCAGATGTATAGATGGGGAGGAAGAGACTCCCCGCTATGCCCGAAGTGTAAAATACACCAGGGCGACTTTATACATCTGATCTGGAGATGTCCAAAATTGCACCGGTACTGGGAGGAGATCTCCCAGCATATAAGTCGACTCGCACAGATATCCATCCCTTTGGATCCTCGGATATATCTACTGGGGGCCCTAGAGATGGAAACACTTTCAAAAGGAATGTATATAATGCTAACTAGGATATTATATTTAGCAAGAAAACTTATAGCGCGATATTGGATGGCACCAGAAGCCCCTACGGGAAGGCAGTGGGTCTTATTAGTGAACTCTCTACTCCATAGAGAAAGACTAACATATAACCGGAGGGGGGACAGCGGTAAATTTAATCAAATATGGCAAACATGGTTGAGCGATGACAGACTCTCGCCTCCACAGACGATAAGGGAAGGTCTTCAGAGACAAACATAAGGAACAAAGAAGAGCAGGGCAAAGGAATAAGAAAATAAATGAGAGTTAAAATACAATATTTAAAAGAGTGTGACAGGGAGGGGCGGGAGGGGTGGGAAGGGTAGGGAGGGAGGGTGGGAGATAAATGGACACGCACACAATACAATGCACATTAACGACATAGATAAGGGAGTAAGCTTTGAAATAAGTATGAGTAATACGAGTTTTACACAAATTTTTATACTTTTAATATATGTTGTAATTTGTATTTGTGGTATTTGTGGTACTCTGTATTTGTATTTGAAGATGTGCACAAAATGTATTACAACAATATGTGTTGAACAATAAAAAAGATTTCATAAAAAAGAATCGATCGACGACCGACAGTCAAAAATCATAAGCATTTACCTCAGCCCAGTCAACACGAGATTGGCAGTAAAACACAGACAAGAAATCCATGATTTCATTCTACAAAACAATTTAGACTGCCTCTTTATCACAGAAAGCTGTCTTACAGCGGACTGTAACAGTATCCTAGGAGAACTGGTGCCAGAAAATGATCGTATTATAACAGAGAACAGAGTGGGACAATGATCCACAAGACTCACCTCGTGATCACAAAACCAGCCCTTCAAAACCCACTTCCATTCATGGAAACCCTCACTCTGCAACTGCAAACAAACCCCCAGGAGACAGTCCATATTCTACTCTGCTATAGACCACCGGGTCCAAAATCGCAGCTTCTTCCATCGTTGACAGAGTTCATCTCCACGTATACCCTTAACAGCAAACACCTTTTGCTGCTCAGGGATTTCAATCTCTGGGCAAACTCCTCTCAGGATCCCGTTGCCGACACCTGCATCGACCACTTGGAAGGATTGGGTTTGCAGCAACTAGTATGTGGGCCCACACATGCTTCAGGTCACATGCTCTACCTCATTTTCAGACAAGATCTGGAAATAAACATTTTAGAAAATGAGCCATTACCATGGACAGATCACCATGCAATTAAATACATAATTGCCAAAAACACCCCCTTAAGAAAAACGCCAAAACCAGTGACAACACACTGGACTAGATCTCAGAAGAAGCTCCATTCGGAACTCTTCAAAACAACATTAGGGAACAAAATAAAAACAATCCAACTACATCAAACAGCTACAGAAACACTGGATGCCATAAACACAGCTCTATTACAGTAAGTCGACTTAATAGCGCCCAAACGCAAAACCTGCATCCGGAAAAACAACTCCAGCTGGTTTAACGACCAGTTGTCGTTGCTAAAACAAGAGCGCAGAAGAACGCAAGCAGCCTGGAAAAAAAGCTCTTCAGAGGAAAACTATACCATCTATAAGGAAATAACAAAAAAATATCACAAAGAAATCTTTAAAGCCAAAAAATAATAATTTTTCCAATGTCATCACCAATGCGCTAAACCGACCCTGTGAACTCTTCAAGCTAGTCACCCAGATCATGAATCCAGTCTGTCTTGAAGCCCCCAACTCTGATACCCAAGAATTTTGCAATGAATTATCAGATTATTTTGTTAACAAAATTGAAAGAATCTGTGATAGCATTCAGCAAAACAGTACGCCCTTCAACCCTCCCCCCCTCAATCATTCACCCAATACCCACATAAACTCACCACAATCAACAAATCAATATCATCGGTGCCCTGCGAAATAGCACAGCACCCAATGATATTATCCCCACCAAACTGTTGAAGGAATGTGCCGATATCATGGAACCACCTATCATGCAGCTTATAAACCAGTCTTTCAAGGAAGGCATAGTGCCCGCCCAGCTGAAACAAGGCATAATCAAACCCTTTTTTAAGAAACCCACTCTCGACCCCAATGACCCAAAACACTGTTGTCACATAACAGGCCTAAACGTCTTCTCCAAGGTAATGGAGAAAGTAGTGGTACAACAGCTGCAACAGCATCTAGATACCCATAATTTGCTTGATCCATTGCAATCGGGTTTCCGTCCCGGGCACGGGCATGACGCTCTCGAGGCCGCATACGAAGGAGAATCTTGTCTTCTAGTGTGAAAAAAAATAGAACCTGTTTTACATTTTTCATATGGTTAAAAAAACAATAGAAATAAACGATCGTCTGTAGGGAAATCCATCGGTGAAATATCCACGCATGCTCAGAATCAAGTCGACGCATGCTTGGAAGCATTAAACTTAATTTTTCTCAGCACGTCGTAGTGTTTTACATCACCGCGTTGGACACAATCGGATTTTTAACCGATGGTGTGTAGGCAAGACTGATGAAAGGATATCCGATGAAAAAATCCATTGGATTAGATTCCATCAGATATCCGATCGTGTGTACAGGACTTAACTATTAATTTTCTTTAGAAAGCCCAAAGAAGCAAAGCCTGCCCCCCGCCAGCATACTGTAGACAAGGACCTTTGCTCTCAATTTGGAATCTATGATCTCCCTGCAGATCTCTGATACAACCCCTGATAGTCAGAGCTAGTAGGTTTTAGCCAGCAAGAATTATGAGTTTTGCTGAATGTGGAGCTAAAGGTCATGTTAGACCTCTGCGGAGAGACTACTGTATCCACACAGAGAGCCAGTGTCCCTCTCTGCAGCATGCTAGCAAGGGATAGGCTTTTCTATATAGTCTTTAACTTTTTTTTAAAGGAAGCCAATGAACACTTGAAACTTTGGGCTAAATTTAAACCTGCCTAGCGTAGGGTATCTACACTAAGCCACCATGACTTTTTCAGGCAAGTGCTTTATTCTCAAAGCACTTTCCTGTAAAGTTGAGGCGGTGTAGCGCAAATGACCCGGCCGAATTCAAATTTAAAAAGAAATTGCAGTTGAGAATTACAGAGAAAGTTTGCACATAGAGCGAGCACAAAATGAAATAACAATAGCCAATAGCATTGCAGTCCCTAATGAAAATAGATATATATTCCCAATTAAAGGATGGGGTGTGGGACTGTATGAATGCTAGTTTGGTGTATCAGTAGGTAATCAATGAATGAAAAATGTGGAACTCTGGAACCGCAGAGACCATGCACTACAGACCAAGCTTGTATATAAATAAAAATAGTTTTAATAATAGTTAATCACAATAGGTACAAACAAAGCTAAAAAAATATATATATAGATCAAATGAAAGGTTGTGTTTCACCAAGGATGGAATTAAATAATGGTGTATACAGTAGGTCCGACATGTTTCGCCCGTTTAGGCTTCCTCAACAAAAGTATGTATACAACAATCTACAAGTGAAGAAGATAGTAACGATATAATAGAATACATGATCATATATAGTAAGCAAACAAACCATATTGAAAACGTTATTACCATCATATCACTTTGGCGTACCTGAATATCAATCACAAATAGTATAATAAATATATCTAAAACAATTTGCATTAATCGCACCCTTAATTGGGAATATATATCTATTCAGTTGAGAATTAACAAATATAAAATATTAATGTGCAATATTTCATATTTACTTGACTAAAACTTGAACATACATTTAAATTGTTAGTTTTTATTATTGAGTATAAATAAGGACAATAAATACAAAAACACATGAAATTTCCCTCAAAGGGACGACGAAAAAACAGCAGATAGTCATGAAGTTAGATGATTAGACATCGGCAGGTAATATTATTGAAGGAACAAAATGTGAGGAATATTAACAGTACACGGAACCAGGAAAGCTCAAATTCCAAATGTATAATACAATATAATATAATGTTTATTTTATTTTTTTAATAATTGGAAAACAAAATGTTAAATTGGGTGGTGGAGAGAAGATCTAAAACATACATAATGCTATACATCTTATACTTCTACAGTTCTTCATCTGTATGGAAACACAAAACAAGTCTATGCTCTGTCTATCTTTTCATTATTATTCAAACAATTGTTACATACCGCACCTCAATTCTGTGCACATTGTTAGAGATGATGTCTGGATGTGATAGTTTACTTAGAAAGTCTCATAGCAAACAATGTCAAATCAGCCATCGTATAGTTTAATGGAAATAATCTTCCACCTAGAGTAAAATATTAGTATCTGTTATTTACCGAGTTGCTCTGAAACCCTTTTATACATTTACTCCTCCTTATTGAGCTTTGTATTTTGCATTGCTAATTAATCTGATAGCTAAAAAACCTTTTAGGAATACTTTTTTTTAGACTTTATTTCTCCTGACACACACCCTCTATTAATCCTAAATTTAACGCATTAAGGAACTCCATGTTTATTGTTACAGTTTCTATTCATTTACCTATTTTCCACTTTTGCCTCTACAAAGACAATATTATTTGCTTACTGTATCATATTTTTATATTATTATTTCTTATCCACTGTATATATGGAATGTAGGATTTTTGCTATGGGTTAGTTACATAGTAGGTAAGGTTGAAAAAAAGAGACAAGTCCATCACGTTTAACCTACGTGTGTCATTAGGCCTCGTACACACGATAGGATAGCCAGAGGACAACGGTCTGATGGACCGTTTTCATTGGTCAAAAGCGATCGTGTGTGGGCCCCATAGGTTATTTAGAAAACACAAGAAAAAGATGCGATGGATCTGACGAAACGCGTAATCCGATTGGCTGGCCGGGACCCCCGCGTCACTTCCAGTACGACGACGATACGCCGGGCTCCACGGTGGAACGCATGCCACATCAGATGGTTCTCCCTGGTCTCCGCGTCTGTACAAACAACATCTGCGACTTATAGCCCTGGATGAGGATTCTTTTCGGAGAACTATAATGGTGACCCCAGACTTATAGCTACATCAAGGCCTTTATTACTCCATGTTTGTGAGTAGTTATTTTATTGTCTTTTACTTACCATTTAATAAATGCTGACATACTACACTTAGATTGGCGCATCTTTTTCTTGTGTTTTCTGATTCCTCCAGAGGCTCGCTTCTGCCTCAGGTTCTGCCGCTAAGTTCCCTTTACCTACTCATCATATTTTTTGAAACTGGACTGTCCGGATATCATATGAATCTTTTTCCACTATATGGACTCATAGTGACTTTCCTCTCATGTTGACTTCAGTTTAGGTTGCATGCTTGAGTTGATCGTGCGCCACAAACCCATTTCTCTACACCCATAGGTTATTTAACCTTCGGTTTAAAAAAGCCAACTTGCTTTAAAATGTAACCGCGAATGCTCAGAATCAAGTCGACAAATGCTTGGAAGCATTGAACTTCATTTTTTCAGCACGTCGTTGTGTTTGACTCCACTGCGTACTGACGCGATCAGTTATTTAACCGATGGTGTGTGGGCGCGACGGACCATCGGTCAGCTTCATCGGTCAATCTTTCGGACCATTCTCATCGGATGGACTGATCGTGTGTATGAAGCTTTATATATCAGTATTACATTGTATATCCCTGTATGTTGTGGTCGTTCAGGTGCCTATCTAAGAATTTCTTGAAACCATCGATGCCCCAGCTGAGACCACTGCCTGTGGAAGGGAATGCTACATAATTGCTGCTCTTACGGTTAAGAACCCTCTACGTAGTTTAATGTTAAACCTATTTTCCTCAAATTTTTTGTCTTGTTAAACTCCCTTCCGTGAAAAAGTTTTATTCCTATTGTGGGGTCACCAGTACGGTATTTGTAAATTGAAATCATATCCCCTCTCAGGTGTCTTTTATTCATAGACAATAAATTCAGTGCTCGCAACCTTTCTTCATAACTAATATTCTCCAGACCCTTTATTAGCTTTGTTGCCGTTCTTTGTACTTTCTCAATTTCCAGTACATCCTTCCTGAGGACTGGTGCCCAGAACTGGACAACATACTCTAGGTGCGGCCAGAACAGAGTCAATATTATGTTTGCTTTGTTAGCAGCAGCTTGGCATTGCAAGCCATTGCTAAGGCTATCATCTACTAGGACCCCCAGGTCCTTGTCATTCCTAGATTCCCCAGAGGTTCTCCTTCCCCCCCAGTGTATAGATTGCATTTATATTTTTGCCACCCAAATGCATTTTTTTACAATTTTTAGTGGGTATGCTTAATAGCATTCCCAGTATTGTTATTCATCTTTTATTATTCTTAATTTTAATTTTATTATTCCGTACTTTTTTTGGCTGTGCGTAACTTCTGCATACTTTCAGCGATTGAGACCATTCAACTTTTAAAATGTTCATCTCATTCAGCTAATGATGGAACTTCTTCAAGTTTTTTTGTACTATTTATACTTTTTAAAATATTACGCTTTTAGTCACTTTTTTAACATTGAAGTCAATGAGAACATGCTTCAAATCATAAAAACATTGTACGTCTAAGAAAAGTTTCAGCTCCTTCATACTTTCACTTACAGACACTAAACAAACTTTAAAACGGTCACAAAATATTCAGCTATCCGGCTATGACTTTTCAGATTGAAATCTTTTACAGTTTTTGTGAAAAAGCAATTTAAGTTTACTGATTTTTTTCAGAAAATGTTATCGATTACACTGCGTGTCTATGGCGCTGGCTCAGAGTGTGTCATGTGATCATTACAGTGCAGAGAGGATTAAAAAAAAAATTATCTTTAAAAAAGGGGGAACAAATTGCTCTCACGCCCACAAGATCTACTTGTCATACACAATTTATATATCAAAACAAAGGTATTTTTGTCTGGTTTCAGGCAATGTGGTCATTTTTGTGATACGCATTTTACTTTTAGTTGCTGGAGCTTCTAAAGGACAAGAGTTCCAAATTTTCTTCCATTGACTGTCATGTTAAAAAGTCTTTAAAAATTTTCAGCAAAACGCACAAAGTACCTCTTTTCTAAATCGCTGACATGGCCACATTTTTAAGTTTATCAACATAAATTTCATATTGATGCGTTCACAAAGGCTGTGTCTTTAAAACGGTGAAGTCGCTGTATTGATCGCATGTATGGTTGTGGATTTATTAAGGTTTGTTTGAAGGTTTATTTCACTTATTAGGTGTGTGGATTAAAGGGGTTTGTAATGGTAATTCTTTCCCTAAATAGCTTCCTTTACCTCAGCGCAATATTCCTCCTCACTGGCCTGGGGGGGGAACCTCTTGAGGGGGGAGGGGCGACCAGGAAGTCAGGACACTCTCTACTTTGCAGATAGAGAAAGGAGCTGTGTGTTAGTGGGCGTCCTGCTCACCCCCTCCCCCCTCAAGAGGCTTTCTCCACACCAGGGAGAAAGCCTTGCATTACTGTGTGGAGTTACAGACAGAAGAACAGGAAGTGAGGGTTTCTCAGAAGAAATAAGGACATTTAAAAGCAAAATCAAAGGATGAGGTAAGTAAAGGAGGACTGTACTAAGGTAAAGGAAGCTATTTAGGGAAAATTATTTTACCTTTAGAACACCTTTAATGATCAAAGAGAGGCTTTATAAGTACTGAAGAAACACTGCTTGTATGTCCTAAAGATAGTATAGTGGTTATGGTGAATGGCATTGGTGCAGGCTTAGCAATTCAGCTATTCAGCATTCCCACACATTTTCCTCAGGAAATGCATTTTCTAGTCTACATTTAACCTCACTTGCCATGTATTTGTTCAGATCTTTTTTGCAAGGTTTCCACATCCTGCGGAGAATTTATTGCCCTGCTTAGCTTATTATCATCCACAAATACAGGGTCACCTCTTTGTTCAAAGAGACTCTGGGAGTTAGGTCTTTGATACCATGTATTTCCAAGGATTCCTCTGTACTCAAAGGTTCTCTGAGTATTCCCAACTTGGGGCCCTCTCGGGGGGTAATAACCATTTTAAACACTATCTCTGCGGATTGGGCCTTTGACATATGGCGTGTCCTTAGGACGATACTGATTGTTAGCACCCTGAGGGCGGGTATTCCTCTGGTTCCTATTAGGTTTGGGTGAAGGTTGATAGTAACTTCCTTGTGGCCTCCCTTGTTGGTAAGCGGGGCATCTTTTCTTTGATTGATATCTCCCTCAAAACCACAAACTTGTGTAAGTGAGGGGACTAAACTGGTGGTTGAAGTGGCGGGCAGCAGCTGAGAAGGGGGGGCTGAGTGATCTCCCACCATTGTCAGCGGTACCCTCTAGTTTGGTTTGCCATTTAAAAACCACCTTGTTTGAAAAATCCGAAAAATCACTCGCTCACACAGTGCGGATGCATCGCTGGATCCAGGGACAAGGTAAGTACAGTACCCTGCCTGGAAAAAGGTAAGCCAGCACGCGCTGCAAACTCTGCACATCCACCCCTAGCGTGACTCTGGGTTACCGATTTTTGCATTGAAAATCCACCCCGAGTCACGCTCGGGTTTACCGCTAAGGGGGTTAACTAATGCCACGTACACACGATCGGAAATTCCGATAAGAAAACCGTGGATTTTTTTCAGACAGAATTTTGGCTAAAACTTGTGTTGTATACACATGATTACACAAAATTCAGAAAGTCAAGAAGACGGTGATGGACAACACTATGAAGAGCCGATAAAAATGAAGTTCAATGCTTCCGAGCATGCGTGAACTTGATTCCGAGCACGCATGGTTTTTGGTGCGTCGGAATTGCATACAGATGATCAAAATTTCCTACAAGAACTTTTCTTGTCGGAAATTTGAGACCCAGCTCTCAAATTTTTCTTGATGGAAATTTCAACAGAAAAAGTCAGATGGAACCTACACAGGGTCGGAATTTCTGTTTAAAATCTCACATCAAACTTTTCTTGCCGGAATTTCCGATCATGTGTAAGCGGCATAAGAGTTAAAAAGTGGTTAAATAGGAGTACTTGCATTTTTGTTTTATGAAACTTGAAGACTATCTACAGTATAAGTATAATTTTCCACAGGAGTTAACAGATTATGACAGCCGCTCCTACTGTTTATTGCTGGAAATTGTAGGTAATAGTGCTGGGGGAGTAGAACTGGACATAGGAAATGCATCTTAAAAACTTCTTTACAGTTTGTCTTTATTTTATTTTTTAGGATACATCTTTTAGGTCAAAATCCTCATTAGTTAAATATGATTGGCCTGGCATGTCTCACATTGCTCCTTTCCTTAAGATCACCTTTCCCAACATGGGCAGGTATGAAATTCTCTGTATTTTAGTGCCCATAGCCCAGTAGATGTTACTAAAAAAGTATGACTTTTTCTAAAGCTTTCCTAAAATCCTTGTTCCTGAATGTGTAAATGATGGGATTAAGCAACGGAGTGATTACAGTATAAAACACAGAGAGGACCTTGCTCAGAATATCTAGTTGTCCTTGGGTTGGAAACAAATACACAGCGGTTAGAGTCCCGTAAAAATTGCACACTACAGTCAAGTGAGAGCTGCAGGTGGTGAAGGCTTTTTGTCTTCCTGTAACTGATTTAATTGTAAGGATGGTTATAACAATATAGATATATGACATCATTATTATTATAAAAGGTACTATGATACTTAAAAAACGTATTACATAGGTCTGAATACAAATCCATAAGGTATCCGAGCAGGAAAGCTCAATTATGGGTTCAAAGTCACAGAAGAAGTGATGAATGATGTTTGGTCCACAGTAGTATAAACTGCACAAAGATATCGAATCAACTGATGTCATTTTAAAGCCCAGTAACCAAATGGCAATCACTGATTTAATGCAAATTGATTGGTTCATTATAGAGTTGTAATGTAGGGGCTTACAGATGGCCAAGTACCGGTCATAGGACATCACAGTCAGGAGAAAACACTCGGAGAACTTAGGCTGGGCAAAGAATGAGAACTGAATGATACATCCAGGAAAAGACATGGTACATCCATCATGTAAGATGATATAAAGAAGGTTGGGAAGAATATTTGTAGACAGAATTATATCAAGCAATGATAGTTGGGTGATGAAGAGATACATGGGAGACTGAAGTGTTTTACTCAGATGATATAAAACCACAATAAAAAGATTTCCAGAAATAGTAACACAATATATGAGAAAAAGCATCACGAAAAGTAGATTTTTTATGCGTTCTAGATTTGGAAAGCCTGTTAGTACAATATAGATGATGTTATTGTGATAGACCACCTGGTAAGAGAATATGAAAATACATCATTTAGATTAAGAAAAAAAAACATGTTAATTTTCTTACAATTCCGATGGGGGGAAAATAAAAACAACAACATATAATCTGCCACTTTTTAGCACCCAATTTGGTATCCCAATCCCCACATACTTCCCTCCAACAATAACAGCTTCAGTGAAAGTATGGCAGAAACCAGTGGCAGCTGGTGCTAAATATTTCAGGGGGTGGGCAGCAAACTAACAACAAAGAGATGGCCCCTGCCCCCACCTTTATCTGGACTTCACAGCAAGGAGCACATGGAAGGGCAAACACATGAAAGACAAGACCAAGGGAAATTCCCAGCTCAACTCACCAGCCAGTCTGCTTACACACTGAATTAACCTGTCCAACAGTCTGTGTTAAATTTATACTCAATTTTTGAGTGTCTCAACAGTGGGAGCTAGGGGCCTCGGGAAGAGGTGGCTGGGGGGGCTGGAGCCCCGAATGTGAACCCAAAAAGCCCAGAGTCTCAGGAAGGCACTGTCCAATTGTTAGCCCTGAGCCCCACCGAGCAAGTACCAATCTGATCTGCCGAGTGTGCCGTGAATTACAGGCTGTCACTGTAGGAAACTAATTTATTTATCTAAGGACCACTCAGAAAATGAAACCCCTAAAATCCCTCTATCCAAATTGCATAGCCTCACTACGGACATTTCCATTGCACACTGGTAATAAAAAAAAGCATAAAAGTAGGGCTGTTACTGATCAAAATTTTTGTGTTAGATTAATCGTTTTTTATTTTAATCGATTAATCGACTAATTTCGATTAATTATAACGCACATACAGATCCAACTACTTTTAGCTGATCTCCTTGCCGGCTGATTCCCAGTGCAGCTACCAACCACTGGAAAAATAGATAGAAGGATACAAAAAACACACAAGGCAGCGCTCGATGGGAATAGCATTAAAACTTGTATAATCTTCAAGTAGGTAACCAAATAAATATTGCACTGGAGATAAAATCGATGTAGCTGCATAAACTGTAAAAATGGTGCAAGTAATACCAAACGGTACCAAAAGCAGTCATAAAAACATGTAGCTAAGTATGATACTGGTATAAAAATGTGTACAACGATACCACTGCTGAATCCAGATGAGGAGAGGTTAACATCAGTCCGTTGGCATGTAGCTGTCCCATGAAGGGAACTATCACAACTCCCAGTGGATGGTTGTAAAATCCCAAGGTTGATAGAAGGAAGTGATAGAGGGAAGTGTAACAGCCCTTGCGTGTGGCAGATAATAAGGTCCCGCCGACATGCAGATATAAAGGCACAGCAAAGGAGCCCTTCAGATGGACACTGCAAGCCCCGCCAGTGCCCGTGACGTTACTGGATCTCCGACGGAACTCCCTGAAGGCCCAGAAGCCGGCGGAGAGGCGAGTACCAATCAAAAGAATTTTAATCGATCAAAAATATTTTGATCGATCAAAAAAATTAAAGATTAATCGATTAATTAAAAGTTAATTTGCACAGCCCTACATAAAAGCATTCACTCTCTAAGCGACTTGTGCACACCTTCTGATATCAATACATTCCCCTGCCTCCAAAAAGAATACTGATTGGAGAACCGAGACCTATTTATATACTTACGTATATCTCACTGTATAACTTCTCTGGGTATACCTCAATGAGTCAAAATCTAAAGGGATCTCGCTTCTTTACACGTTACTCCAACAAAAGACCACATTTGTCAAAGCAGAACATCACAAACAATGGGAATCAGACCTCGGAACCACATATACTGACGATTAGTGGGTCAGGGCGGAAAAATATATAAGGTCACCCGATGCTCCACACTATGGGAATTATCCCAGGAAATCACCCTTAAATGGTACTTAAACCCAGACAGGCTATCAAAATCTAAAGACCACCAGTTCAACCACTATTGGAGGCAAGGTGGGGAAAAGAGAAACCTTATACATACATTGTGGGGCTGTACAAGACTCACCACATATTGGTCATTCCTTTTTCATCAACTCAGCCCACATTCACCCATACCCTGATTTAGCTCTTTTAAACCTGGACATAGAAACAGTACCTCTGTATTTCAGGTACACACTCACACTTACAGGCACACACCCATATCCTCCTAGCAGCAAGACTGAGCATCACCAGAACATGGAAATCCATTAAACCCCCAACTCTTGGAAGTTTTGGAATGAACACAACTGAACTACAGATTTGAACACATCATGGCTTCTAGCATGGGAAGGCTAGATAGTTGAACCGTGGAAGCCTTGGTGTTTGAGGAAAAGCAACAACCCTTAAAACCTGATAGAGACACATCCAACTGCAATTTGTACTCCAACTTTAGAGTTCTGGTTTAGTCCTGTTAAATATTTATACTTAAAGGGGTTGTAAAGGTATTTTGTTTTCCCTAAATAGCTTCCTTTACCTTGGTACAGTCCTCCTTCACTTACCTCATCCTTTCATTTTGCTTTTAAATCTCTTTATTTCTTCTGAGAATTCCTCACTTCCCGTTCTTCTGTCTGTAATTACACACAGTAATGCAAGGCTTTCTCCCTGGTGTGGAATGTTGTGCTTGTCACCTCCCTCAACAGGGGAGGGGGCGAGCAGGAAAGTCAGGACACCCACTAAAACACAGCTCCTTTCTCTATCTGTGATGATGAAGAAAAGAGGGAAGGACGGCCGCACTCCAAGGATTTTCAAACGAAAAAAGTTGTCTTTATTGTAAATCCAAAAACATGTACAGTCACAGCAATCACAGAAAACAGGACAGCCGACGTGTTCCGCACTCGATCAGTGCTTAGTCATGACTAAGCCATGACAAAGCACTGATCGAGTGCGAAACGCGTCGGCTGTCCTGTTTTCTGTGATTGCTGTGACTGTACATGTTTTTGGATTTACAATAAAGACAACTTTTTTTGTTTGAAAATCCTTGGTGTGCGGCCGTCCTTCCCTCTTTTCTTCATCATCATTGCTATTTGCATCACCAGCACCTTGGTAATCTAATTATCCTTGATCGTCTACAGGTCTCACCTGGAGCGGTGATTTCTTTTCTTTTGTCTTTTTTAGATCCTTTCTCTATCTGCAACATAGAGAGCGTCCTGACTCTCCTATAGTCCAAGGGAGGGGGAGAGCACGACACTCCACACCAGGGAGAAAGACTTGCATTACTGGAGTTACAGAGAGAAGAACAGGAAGTGAGGATTTCTCAGAAGAAATAAGGATATTTAAAAGCAAAATTAAAGGATGAGGTAAGTGAAGGAGGACTGTACTAAGGTAAAGGAAGCTCTTTAGGAACAATGTATTTACCTTTACAACCCCTTTAATTACAATGACTGCAAACTTTACAGCATACCCCTAAGGTATTAATATAAGACTTAGTTAAACTTGACAATGTAATGTTGTTTTCACCCTGCTCAAAGGGCATCTCTGTGTAACCAATAGTGATGAGCGGAATACGCCATATTCGATTTCGCGATATTTCGTGAATATCGAATGTTCGTGATATTTTATAAAAAAAATAAAAAATTGCGAAATTTCGCTATTTTTTTTTTGGATAAAATATCACGAATATTCGATATTTACGAATATTCGCTATATTTTATAAAAAAAAAAAATTGCGAAATTTCGCATTGACAAAATTTCGCATTGGCGAAATTTCGCATTGGCAATTTTTTTTTATAAAATATCACGAATATCACGGAAAAAAAAAAATGCTAGTGCGAATGCGAAATTGATTGCGAAATTGATTGCGAAAAAAATATGAATATTCGAAATAGCGAATATTCACCGCGATATTCGAGTTATTCGCGAATACTCGAATATGCAATATTCGTAGCGAATATTCGCAATGCAAATATTCGTGAGCAACACTAGTAACCAAGCAGATACACTTTCACCATGATTGTACTTATTGTTCAGGATGTTCAATACTTTGTTTGTATACCTTTTATCTTTGTAAAATCAATAACAATCAATTAAAACAAAAAATATAATCTGCCATGTATCCATAATCTACATAATTTTGTGTTATTGGCAAAGATGGTCACATTACATTTTTCACTTAACTAAAGGAAAAATTAAAAACAACCAGGCCCCTCTATGTTTTTGGAAGACCTGCCCAGTGCTGGGTCATTTCTTGTCCAGGTTCTTTTCGCTATTACGCACATTACTTGGAGTACAAATTGCTAAGGATTCCTGGATGGCCCCCCTGCCTTCTAAGCCCCCATAAATTACTAAATGCCAATTTTAATTGGTCCACTTTGAATTGCATTCCTCCAAACTTATGATCACTAAAGTGTGGAAAAAGTAATTTACTAATTTCTCTGAAGTTGAATCTCACCTTCTTTACTAATGAGGAACTCACCAGCATTCCCATCAACAGCCATGATAAGTTCCTTAAAAATCAGTAGCCCATGGCTCACATACCAACACCCAACAATTTCTCTGGCGAGTCTGTGAGGGGCTTGCCTGTTAGTTGGACACCCCCTGCATGACAATCTCCCCTATTCCCTGCCCCTCCCTTCCGCCCTATAATTTTTCATTTTCCTCTTCCTTGTCTTTTCTCCCCTTTCCCTCTCTCTTTCTTCTTAAACCCAATTTTTTGACAATGAGATGATGCCACGTCAATTGTTTTAGTCAATCTATTATTTTAGTATTACGGTTGCCATTTTTTTTGCCTCATTATACTGATTACATATGAATAACAACACATTGTTATTTGTATTTCTCTTGATGTTATCAATATCTTGTTGATTTTCTAGCTGCTAGGTTTATGGGCAACTATTTGTATATTTGATTTTTTATTGACAAAATCAATAAAAAAATATTGGAAAGAAAAAACAAACAGACCCAATGTTATTTGTTACATATGTACACCTATCACATTGTCTAGCATTCTGATAGGCAACTTGATAAGGCAATATAAACATATTAATACTTTCATTAAAAACAAGACATACACTTAGGACAGGGGTGACCAACCAGTGGCCACATGTGGCCTGCGGAGCACTCTGATGTGGCCCGCGACCTCCTGCACTGAAATGGCGGGTTGGCAAGCCCAGATCGCAGGTTTGCCAACCTGCCATACTGCAGCATCAGTGTTGTGAATAAAGCTGGTGGTAGAGAAAGAAAGCGACTGTGGAGCAGAGCCCCATAAGCCGATGCATCCTCTACAGCATGGACTTTTACCACAAGCGGAGTCTATGGCAAAGTTCAGCTAACCCGCAGGTTATACACATGTGCACTATGCTGCCCCAGTTGTGTGGGTAAACCACAGCACATCATTGTGAAAGCAGTCTTAGGCCCTTTTCACACGATTAGCCCGACCAAATGGGACCCTCAATTCATTTACAGAGTGACAGATGTCCGTTTACGCCTGCCTACCTCCAGTCTTAAAAACAAAAGGAAATTTGTCCCCTTCCATCTGTGCGGATTGGAGGAACTATAAAGTAGCCGTGACCTGTCATCCGCCCGCTCTGATCATTGTGGCCCATGACTGGTTACCAAGTTGCTTAAGTGGCCCCCGCTCTTCAAAAGGTTGGGCACCCCTGAGCTAGGATATGCAAGCTCTCGCAACTTGTAGGTTTTGTTCCAGTGAAAGGAAAATGGGAAACATCAAAATTTCCCCAATAGGATTATCCATTTTGTCAAGATCCTTCTGGAAGTGTTGAATTCTGGTTGAGTTTAGACAATTCAAAATAATTACCTGCCATTATATTCTGTATTTTATTTTATAGGTAAATAATGCAAAGATTAGCCACTTTTACCCCTTTCCTGCCCAGTCCAATTTACAGCTTTCAGCGCTGTCGCACTTTGAATGACAATTGCATGCTCATGCAACACTGTACGCAAACAAGATGTATTTCATTTTTGTAAAATATAAAAGATGAGGTTTTGTTGAGTAAATAGATTTCCAATAAGTCACGCTTTAAATTGTGCATGTCCGTGCAACGGCAACAAACAGTGTCAATTTTACTATTCATAAGCGACACTTTAAAGTCTTTAAAGAGCAGGTCTAGTGCTAGAATTACTGCCCATGACCTGATCACCACAAAACCTCACATGTGTTGGGTGAGTGAGCATGGGGGGGGGGGGGCACTTTAATTTTTGTTTTTTATAACTTAGATTATAATTTATATATTAGATTATAATATAGATTTATTTTCTATTGCTGTCACAAGGGATGTAAACATCCTTGTGACAGCAGTAGGCATGTGACAGGTGCTCTTTATAGACCCCAGATCATTCCTCTGTCCTTAAAAGCATTCAAAACACCAAGAACTGTGTTTTTCGAATGCTTTTGATTTTTTTTTGTATGGCACCTTTGACATCCGGGTAGATCGGAGGTTATGTCATGTCAACGCTTCTGGTTACCATATACGAGAGCTGAACAAAGCCAATCTGGACTTTGTTTGGCTCTTGGACTGTTGGGATGGGAGAGCCTTAAAAAGAAGCATGTACAAGCAATCCAGCAGCTAGTCAGGTATTCTGCTGGTACAGAACTGTTTAAACTTGACAGGAAAAAGATATACACCCATGAAAAGAAAAATAAACTCATATACCCTTGAGATTTAGTAATCACATTCAAATATATTTGCACTGTATTATATAAGGAATAATTATTATTAACATTCTGAAGGATGTTGATACAGGATGGGGCCATCCTTAAACTGTTCACAAAAAGTTGGGATAAGTCTTTGTATGCCAACCCCTAAGAAACAACCCCACACCATAATCACCCATCACCAAATGATTTGGACCAGTGCACAAAGCAAGATCCATAAATACATGGATGAGCGAGTTTGTGGTGGAGCAACTTGACTGGCCTGCAGCTAGTTCTGACCCCAACCAGATAGAACACCTTTAAGATGAATTAGAGCGGAGACTATGAGCTGGCTTTCTTGTCCACATCAGTGCCTGACCTCACAAATGCGCTTCTGGAAGAATGGTCAAACATTCCCATAGATACAACCCTACTTTTTGTGGTCATCCTTCCCAGAAGAGTTGAAGCTGTTATATGTAGTTGCAAAGGGTAGGCCAACTCAATATTGAACCCTACATACTAAGATTGGGATGCCATTAAATTTCATGTGCGTGTAAAGGCAGACATCCCAATACTTTTGGCAGTATAGTGCAGCGGTGTCGGCAGTAGCTCCTGAGTCATCTCCTTGCCTTTCAGCAATAGCTGTACAGACTTCACATGAGATATATCACACAGCCTCTGAGAAACCAATTTCCTACAGTGTGAATGCAATACTTACTGTGTGCTATGCTTAATTACCATACACATGACCGGTTTTCCTGCCAGGAAAACCATGGGGAGAGCTTGTGGCTGGGAATCCCGGCCGTGTGTATGCTTCCTTACAGTTTTCTCGACATGAAAACTGCCGGGAATCCCGGCGGGAAAATAGAGAACCTGCTCCTATGGGGAAACACTGCGAGGGAGCATACACATGGCCAGAATTCCCGTATCAAAGCTCTCCCCGCAGTTTTCCCGACCTGGAACCCCGGCCGGGTGTACATGGGGAAACTTACCGAGCAGGTTTTTGGGTTTCCCATCGGCATTCCCGGCTGACTGTATACCGCCGGGAATCCCGGTCGTGTGTACAGGTTAATAAAAATGTTTCTGAATTATATGACTCTTCTGCCTTTCTATATAACAAGACAATAAAGCAGGAAAATTCAAAAATCTAAATGTAAATGTATAATGCCACCTTCCTTTGGCATTTGTGAAGTTGAGTTGCCAATTACAGTACAATGATGAAAAATGACCTGGGTAGATTGGGTGATGAAGGAGGTTGTGAAGCATATAGAATTCTACACTTCTAATGCCGCGTACACATGATCAGTCCATCCGATGAGAACGGTCTGATGGACTGTTTTCATCGGTTAACCGATGATGCTGACTGATGGTCCATCGTGCCCACACACCATCGTGTCAGAACGCGGACACGTAAACAACGTACAACGACACTATAAAGGGGAAGGCCAAAGCCTTTGGCGCCACCCTTGACGCTGCTTTTGCTGATTCCGTGTTACCGCTTGTTAGTAAAAGTTTGGTTAGAGCCGATTCACGCTTTTCAGTCTCCGTGCTATGCAGATCGTTTTCTCGGGTTCAGTTTGTGCTTGTGGGTTCGTATCTGTTTTTCAGTGCTTGCAGTCAGGTCGTATCTGTTTTGCAGTGTGTTCCTATCCGCTCGATTTCTGTTTTTCAGTTTGTTCTTTACAGGCCTTGCTATACTTGGTAGCTTTCTGTTTTAAGAGTTCTGCCATCATACAAGTGATACAGAAGGTCTCTATTCAGGTAAGTTGTCTCTTTTCACATCAAAATCTATATATGTCTTAAATGTATGCTAATGTATTGTATTTCTTGCATCATTCCCTAATTACCATGATGGTAATATGCTCTGAATGTTCCCTTTGTCCCCATGCATGTTGTAAGCTTTGACTGATCCTTTTTTTGCCTACATGCATATTTCCCTTCACTAACCTCTGCAGCATGCTATCCTAGGCCCAAACACACCTAGCCTAGTCTGTTTCCAGCTTTTTTTGTCTGCTCCATTGTAGTTCTGCCCCCCCCTCTTAAAATGTGTCTCAATGTATCTTTTCTCAGTCCTTTTTGGCAGAGTGCTAGAGGGTTTATCTATCTGGGCCCAAACTCAGCCAGAAACCCCCCTAAAATGTTTAATGGCCCATCAGAGGGGTGAGTATTCTGATAAGTGGGCCTATTTTAGTTCTGGCATGAAATTCTCAGTCCACTAATAAATGATATACTGATGTTGGACAAGGATGTCTTTTGTATTGTGATTGCAATGTTTATGTACCAAAGTACTAATTTTTATTTTTGTTTGTCCCCACATTTTCCTTGCACGCCACAGGAATGGCAGACTGTGGCTTCCCAATTGGCCCAGCGGTAGGATTTCTCTAACTGCGGAGAGGCAATAGATTGAAAACACATCCGCATAGTGCCGCCACTCCATTCGGGGTCATACTATTTCAACTACAACGTTTTTCATAGTATTGTGTTGATGGTGGTGGTGACAACACAGTACAAGTTTTTGTATGTGGACGTGGGAAAGAACGGCCGGATGTCCGACGACGGAGTCTTTGCACAGATGGAGTTTGCCCAACGTCTCAAAACTGGTGGCCTGGCCCTGCCACGGGATGAAGACAATGAGGGCAATGTGTTTTTTGTTGCAAATTAAGCTTTTGGGCTTGGACTACACCTCATGAGGCCGTTTCCCCAGAGGACTCTCACCGTGGAGAGGAGCGTTTTTAATTCCCATCTGTCCAGAGCCCGGAGGGTTGTTGAGAATGCCTTGGGATAATGGCTAGACGATTCTGCCTGTTCCAGACAGCCATCCACATGGCAGACTATAAACTGAACACTGTCATTTTACCTGCTGCATTTTTCCTAATTTTTGGCGCAGGCATTCAGAGACATACCTATTAAACATTGGGCCTGAGGCCAGACAATCATCTGATAACCTGACTGGCCTGGACACTGGCTGTACTGGATTTGCCCCCCGAACTGCTTGAGAGTCCTGTGATTTATACGTGGAGTACTTCACTGGTAGGGGGGCTATTGCTATGCCAGACCATATTTCTTTTAAATCATACATACAAAAAAAAAGACCGAGGTGCATGTCCCAGCTGAAGGAAGAGTGTCTGCAGGTCATTAGGGAGGCAGCTTCCATCATGAGGGCCCCCTTAACCCTTTTGAGGCTACAGCACCTACCCCCCTGACCAGCTGAAAAAAATGGATAAGCGACAACGGGCCCTAGCGGAGGATATTTTAGCCCGAGAATATGATGTGATTTATTGACAAATATTGCAATGTAAAATACCTGTGAGAAATAACAAATCCACCCTATTATAACAATAATGTTCGAAGGACAACAAGTGACCAATTGGTCACTTATATGCAGACCTGGATACCAGAGCTAACTTCCAACATGATACTAAATAAAATCAAGAACATGAGACATGCTTAAAGAAGCATTTTATTGGTTTCACAGAGATGGCTGAGATTGAGGAGTCAGATCTGAACATCTTCAGTCAGGTATAGTAGTTTACAACATATTTCTTGGCCTCAAATTATTGATGGTTTAACAAGATGTTTTTGAACCAAATTAAAAGCTTGAAACCCCAAACAAGACTTCCGGTTCCGGCGCCGCATGGAGTAGCAGCTCCTCTCCTCGGCTCCCGCAGCGCGACCTAAATCGGCCTATAAAGCCAGCCTGAGACGCCCAGCAGACCACCCTCCACCTCCGGATCACCCCCCGGACTCCATGGACCGCTTCGTGGAAAAATCGGGTGCGCGCACCCAAACAGCCCAGGCGGCGCCGACGGCTTCCCCGCAAATCGAGGCCCCGGTCTCGGCCTACGAGGCGGCGCGGCACACGGAGATGGAGGTAAGCGGCAATCTATCCCCGTCTCCTGCACCACACACCCCAGGGACACCTCCAGGAGGGGACAACACCACAGAGCGCATAGCCCAAGCAGTGGCTGCTCTTTTGTCCCCCATGATTACCGCGTCAGTAGAAAAAGCGGTGAATGCAGGGATGGCGCAGATCCATAAGCAGATCAAAGAGCACGGCACCAGGCTTAATGATTTGGAACACCGCCTATCAAATGCTGAAGATGAACTTTACCAGGCCCAGGCTACTGAACATGCTCAGGATAAAACTAACCAATATATACTTCAAAAACTAGATGATTTAGAAAACAGATCTAGAAGAAGTAACCTACGTTTTGTAGGGGTCCCTGAATCGTTGCAGACGGCCGCCCTCGCAGACTTCTGCGCGCAACGAATACCCGAGGCCCTGGGCCTCCCGGGCCCCTGTGCAGTGGAAAGGGCCCACCGCATGGGAGCATTTAACTCTGACCGCAAAACACCTCGACCTATCATTGCTAAATACCTGAATTACGCTGACAAATCCCTTATACTACAAAAATTCAGACAGGCCAGACAGATCCAGATTGATGGACTAAAGATCCTGATTTTTGCTGACTATTCCATGGAGGTTTCTAAAAAGAGGAAGGCATTCCAGCAGGTGTGCACTGAACTTTTTCATCAGCAAGTGAAATTCACTTTGGCTTTCCCGGCCATACTCCGCCTCAGAGCCCCCAATGGTGAACAACTCTCATTTCATGACCCTGCAGAGGCCGAAGCCTTCCTACGCTCCCACCATCAGGGCCGGCAGTCCCAGACCCCGTCGAAAGCCCCCCCACTTAACCGTCCTCAGGATCAGAGAAGCCCGCGCAAAGACTCACCTAAGCGCTTCAGGCCTACAATCCCAGACCCCTCCCGGATCACCCTAAACCTGACCTGAGCCAGCTTCTATAATCTACTGGCCTTACCTTGCCATCCATCTGGCTTAGAGGGATTAGCTCAGTTGCTCTCTTTCTCTTCTTTGGCCAGAATCATGCTCATGCATGGCCTGCTCGGGGGGAACGCATCGACCCCCCCCTCTCCATCTATATTGGAAGTGACTCCCTACAATCGTCCAGTGGTAATATACCCTTTTACTTACTGACTGCCCTGTTTGAAATCTCTGCTCAACTGTTCCTGGTTACTTATCTCGTTATTGTTCTCATTGCAACTCAGCTAGAATGTTTTTGTTCTTTTTTGCGTTTATACTGTTTATACTTTGTATTATTACAACTGCCGTTGTAAGTGTTCTTTTTATGCAGCCTTCCCCCGGCATCACTGCGCGCCTTGCATATGCTCTCCCTTGTACCGACTTCTCCTAGCCGCATGAATCCGTACACCCAATCACGGGCTCTCAGAAGTCATGCTGGCTGTGTCGTGACATGGGAGCTGGCTCTCGCTGTGATCCCATGCGGAAAAAAGTGAAGCTCTCACATTTTTTGTTAGGTTTAATGTTTATGTTCCCTTTTTCTCCCTCCCCCCTCACCTCCCCCGTTCCTCCCCTTATCTTAGGCACTCATGTCCACGTATGCCCCTTGACACCAAGCCTATGTGGCGCAACCATTACCTCCCCCCTCGATCGGGTAACCCTCCCACAAACCGCTCCTATCCGCGACAACATTTATGTAATGTCTTCTCAGACCCCCTCCTCCACTGACTACATAACATGAAAATAGTTTCCTGGAATGTAAAGGGACTTAGATCCCCCAATAAGAGGATGAAGGTCCTACGTCACCTCAAAAGACTTAAAACTGACATAGCACTCCTGCAGGAAACCCATCTGACCACTTCTGATTTTCACCGCATGCAGAAACTATGGGTAGGCACGGTCATGGGTTCGGACGCCGTTGCCCGTAAGGCAGGAGTCCTCCTGCTAGTTCATAAGAATTTACCATGCACGGTTATTGCAGTAAAATCTGACACCAGCGGACGACTTTTGACCGCCCATGTAAAAATAGGGACTAAGGAATTACTGATCTCCAATGTTTATGCCCCTAATAGCCCTGGTAAAATCTTCTACAGTACACTGACTACATGGCTACTACAAAACGCCCACCTCCCCCATCTAGTAGGAGGTGACTTCAATGACGTTATGAACCAGATAGATGACAGATCCTCCCCTAAACACACCGGGCCACGACTTGCTTCACCCACCCCGACGCTTTTTGCGTCCACTATGGACTCCTTACACCTCCGAGACTTGTGGCGCTTACAACATCCCGCAGACAGGGAATTTACTTTCTATTCCAACCCCCATACCGTTCTATCCAGGATCGACTACTTTTTCGGATCCGACGATCTGATCCCCTTGCTTTCAAACGCAGATATACTAGACATAGCCATCTCGGACCATGCTCCGATCTTACTTAACGTAGACAACCTCGACCTGCCCCCTCACCCCAGAATTTGGCGTTTCCCCTCATACCTTCACAATCAATCCGACTTCCAGCATTCCATGGAGAAGGCATGGTTGGAGTACTCCTCAGCTAATGCCTCTCACTCTGACAATCCCAACCTCTTCTGGGACGCTGGTAAGGCGTTTCTCAGGGGTCAAATTATTTCCTATGCCTCCTCTTTCAGACGCAACACTCTGTCAAACTACAAATTGGCCAGTTCTAGACTACACCAGGCCCAGAGGGCATTATACTTCACCGGATCCCCTAGCGACAGAGAGGAGTGGTTAGCAGCAAAGAGCTCTTTCGACACTTGGGCAGACACCCTAGAACTGACTAAGAAAGCAAATTTGGACGCTACCCTACACAGGTTCGGAAATAAATCAGGCAAACTACTCTCTAGATTATGCAAAGGTTCCTTCCGTCCCACCCACATCACGTCCCTTAGAGATTCCAAAGGTAACGTAAACACCACACCATCAACGATAAATAAGGCTATGCTTCAGTATTACTCGTCCCTTTATGCCCCTGACCCAATTGATACACAGACAGCTCAGGCCTTTTTGGACAACTTGAACATCCCTAAGGTCTCCCCCTCCCAACTAGAGGCCCTTAACGCTCCCATAACCCTTTCTGAGATATCTGACACCATCCGCAAGCTCACCCCCTCCAAGGCCCCTGGCCCTGACGGCTTCACCGGGGAGTTCTACAGGACCCTCCAGACTCTGGTGGAGCCTACCCTTCACAAGGTATATATGGGCATATGGTCCGGCGGCCCCTATCTGCCGTCAGGCCGTCAGGCCACCATCAAGCTGCTGTCTAAGAAGGGCAAGGACCCCCTAGAGCCAGGATCTTATAGGCCCATCTCCCTACTTAATCTGGATGTCAAAATCCTGTCTAAAATTGTAGCCAATCGACTCTCTGATATCATTCCCTCTCTGATCCACCCTGCACAATCAGGCTTTGTGAAGGGTAGAACAGCCACCCTTAACATACGAAAAGTTATGCTGGCACTGGAATACGCCAAACAACATCCAAATGGCGACTTTGCCATCATAACGTTAGATGCGGAGAAAGCATTTGATAATGTCAGTTTTGACTGGCTTGCTCTGACTATGTCAAAAATGGGATTCTCTGGCCCTTTCTGTCATCTCATAAATTCCATGTATTCCTCCCCCACGGCGAAATTGGTGGCCGCGGGTCTACTCTCAGAAGAATTTCACCTACACAAAGGCACCCGTCAAGGCTGCCCTCTGTCACCACTCTTATTTAACATTGCCCTAGAACCCTTATCCAGACACCTCATTCAGATAGCACCCCTACACGGTATCCCGATTGGCGACTCCGACCTTCGCTCTTCCCTCTTCGCGGACGACGTCCTTATTTTCTCGGCCGACCCCTCCTCCGATATGTCCACCATCAAACGAGTATTTGACACTTTCCGAACCTGCTCGGGCCTACGCATAAATTATGGCAAGAGTGAAATACTCCCCTTGGGAACTGGGCCCACCCCCTCTTGGTCCCATAGTTCAATCTTCTCGGTTGCCAAGTCCCATATTACCTACCTGGGTATCTCAATAGGAAAAACGCCCTCCTCCCTGTATTGCCTGAACTACCCCCCTCTGCTAGCAAAAATTTCTCAAGAACTGGTAAACTGGATGGATTTGCCCCTCTCGCTTCTGGGTAGATGTCACCTTGTAAAAATGGTCAGCTTTGCCCGACTACTGTACCCGATGCAGACTATACCTCTGCTCCTTCGCCACAAAGATATCAAACAATTCGATTCAGCTGTTTCGAAATTTATATGGCGGGGTAAGAGGCCCCGCATTGCTTTAAAGAAGCTCTTTCTTCCCAGACGCGAGGGGGGTGTTAGTCTCCCAAATGTAAGAACCTATAATTTAGCTTGTTTAATGAGGATCGGCCTAGATTGGATCACGCAATCTTCACGATATTCCAATTACCCCCTGGAATCTGCCATGGCTCATCCCTTCTCCCTCGTAGCTCTTCTTCACAGCAAATGGAAAGCGGTCCCGGCATCATACCAACACAACCTACTACTAAGGGACACTGCTGTTGCCTGGAGAGAAATCAGGAAAATTCTTCGGCTGCCCCAATATGTTTCTCGCCATGTACCAATCCAAGGTAACCCGAACTTCCCCCCTGGCATGGAACACAAGCCCTTCAAGATCTGGCAAGACAAAGGTCTCACTAAGTTTTCATCCCTCTGTGACACTTCAACCGGTCGCCCCCTAACCTTTGAGGCGGTCGCCGCCGCTTTCTCGCTCCCTCCTTCCCATATATTCCATTTCTGGCAATGCACCCACTATCTGAAAACTACCTGCTCGGAGGCCGCAAAACGTTTCTCCTTCAACTTCTCCGACCAGCTTCTCGCAGACGACACATACAGAATTTCAACCATTTACAAACCCCTTCTCCTTAAAACCACTCCTCCCCTACATTCTTCATCCGCAGCTAATTGGAGTAAAGACTTCCCTGTTGATAATTTAGTTGACAAGCTACTTCAAGGCCTCAACAAAGTCCAACGTCTAACACCAAATGAAATCTGGAGAGAAACCCAACTTAAAATCGTCCACCGGGCCCACATGCCCTTTCTCTACTCCACGACGGAGCGTGCTACCACTCACTGCCCCCTGTGTCACCTTCAGAAACCTTCCCTAACTCACCGTTTCTGGTCATGCTCGTTCATATCCTCCTTTTGGGACAAGGTGCTGGCCTACATCTTCAACATCACCTTACTAAACCTACCCAAAGACCCCCTGCTCCTTATTTTTGGTTACTGGGACCCCCTTCTACTACAATGGTCCCGATCGGCCCACCCGGCACCTGCAATTGCCAATAAAGACTGGCCTTTGATATGTCTACTTGTCGCACGGAGAGCTATCCTGAAAAACTGGACGTCTACTCTCCCCCCCACGGCGACTCAAGTGCAACATGAGCTCCTCCTGCTTCTCTACAAGGAACGTGCAACCGTCGACTTCAACCACGAAGCCTCAAAATCCCGTTTCTTGTCAACATGGGGCCCCTTCATGACAGCTTCACTATCTACGGAGGAATGCTCCAAGTTTGAACACTACACTTTCTCCTACTTCAAATCTCCACCACCATCCGTACCTAGGAGGAACAGCTCCCCTTGATGTTAACTACTTGAGCTGCCACAGCACCTCCCCCCCAGAGTGCCACCCCCCCCTCCTCTCCCCCCCCCCCCCCCTGTGATTGTCTACTGTAATTCGTTTATATGCATCTTTCGCTTCTACAATATTCTCTGGTCCCCACCAATGTTTAAAATCCATCCAGTTCCACCTATTTCAATGTAAAGTTTTAGCGATATGTTTTCTCTGTTTCATGTGGATTCTCCCTTACGCATACACACCTAGTGGGTCCTAGCTCAGCTCTTTGTTTTGTATCCGGTATGTACATTCACCTACCCCCCCCTCATACCCGTGCTGGGTATACCCACTGTCAATGTACCCTCCTTGGGAATGTATTTCCAATTGTCTCCATGACCTGTTTACAGTACCTTCTGTACGATGTATGTACTCTATTTGCAGCAAGTTTGATGCGCCTACCAGTGTTCCGTCTCCAACTTTGTTATTGCTATTCCCTGTTCCCTTTTCTTTCTGTGTATGCCTCTTAAACTCAATAAAAATTTATTTAAAAAAAAAAAAAAAGAAACCCCAAACAAAAGTTGTGTGCAGAAAATATAGTGACAGGGATGCCAACTGCAGTTGTCAGAATGAGAGTCTGTTCAATTTACCAAAAAATTTAAGTCATGAGCTTTAAAATGTGTGTGCTTGATGAAGCCACACAAAAACCATGTCCCTTTTTTATACACAGGAAGAGATCAGCCAAGAGGAGGAAGGTGTGAGTGGCAGTCAGCAGGTGCCCAGGCCCAGTGGCAGCACTGAATCACAGGTGCCTCCCCTCCAGTTAACCCTGTTGAGGACTACAGCTCCTACCTTGATGACCAGCTGCAAAATATGGAGGAGCGCCTGACAGAGGATCTTTTTGCTTCTGTGATTCAGAGGGGAAGAAGGGGCCTGCTGACTAAGACCACACAACTCAGTGACCCGGTCCAGTCTCCTCCTCCTCCTCTTGTTGCCACATTCTCACCACCTGCAAGGGGCTGTGTAAGGAAGGCTGCAAGGAAGACTAGAAAATGAATCTGTGACTTCAAGCTGATATGCCAGAAAATGGAGGTTGTTGTTGTAGTACCACAGCTTGGGGTTATGTAGATTTGGGGAGCACATTGTGACCCCAAATAGAGGGTATTGATTTTGATGTTTATCATGGTGGAATGAGCCTTTGGGCTGCAAAGTCTACATAGATTTGGCTGAGTGCTCGATTGTTTCCCTTCATGTTTAATTGTTTGTACCAGAATAAATGGAGATTTCATTTAAGTTGAATACTTGTCTATTGTATTTTTTCTGGTAAATAGCCATCAAACATTTCCGAAATACAATGTGTAATTAACAAAGGACACAACCTCCTTGAGGAAGGTGGGGAATGTTGTGATAACTTGATAACAAAAAAAGAAATTTCTCAAAAAAAAAAAAAGTTATGATTACTTACATAAAAAACATGAAATTTAAAAAAATATAAATAATTGTGGAGTACAAAAAATTATTTTGGAGATCCGGCTTTTTAAAAAAGAAAAATACATATTCATGAGATCACAAGTCAGTATGGGAGAACTCTGTCTAAATACCATCAGCATAATGGCCCAGATTCATAAAGCAATTACGCCTGTCTAACTGGTGTTAGACAGGAGTAATTTCAAATTTCGCGCGCCGTATCACTAGTTTGAATCCTCAAACCATGATACGGCGGCTTCGGGCTTCGATCCGAGAGGCTTACGTCTTCGTAAGCCTTCGGATCTACGCTGCGATTTTTTTGCGGCCTCTGGGAGGAGTTTGCGTCGTTTTCATGTGTCGGGATATGCAAATGTGTTTTTACGGCGATCCACGAAGATACGAGCGATCTTCGCAATCGCTTACTTCTGTTTTTTTTTACGTACTGTTAGACCAGCTTTTTGCTGGTCTAACGGTGCGTAGCCCATGTTAAGTATGGCCGTCGTTCCCGCGTCAAATTTAATTTTTTTTTTTGCGTAGCTCGTTCGGGAATAGAAATGTCCGTAAACGACGCTACTCAAACAACGAATGACGTAACGACGTGATTTCGCGCAATGCGCGGCGGGAAATTTGCGAACGGAGCATGCGCAGTTCGATCGCCGCGGGAACGCGCCTATTTTAAATCCTTCACGCCCCCTACTCGTCTAGATGGATTGCGACGGGAGAAATACACTACGCCGCCGTCGTTTACTGGACAAAATCTACCTGGATTCCACGTAGAGCCAGGTAAAAAACGGCGGCGTAGTGTATTTCTGATACGATACGAGAATCCAATTCTCTCTGAATCTGGGCCAATGTCTTTATTCTAGCAATAGAACAAAGAAAAAAATGTGCTGCAATAAACGAGACACTAATTTTAAAAATGTAGAATGTGCCATCTCCAAAACAAATGCTAGTTTTACCAGAACGAGCGCTCCCGTCCCCTAATTTAGTCTGAGCATGCGTGGATTTTTAACCAATGGTTCGTGCCTACCAACGATTGGTTTTGACCTATCGGTTAGGAATACATCGGTTAAATTTAAAGCAAGTTGGCTTTTTTTTAACCAATGGTAAAATAACCGATGACACCCACAGACGATCGGTTTTAACCAATGAAAACGCCCATCAGGCCATTCTCATCAGTTTAACCGATCGTGTGTACGTGCCATTATACTTCTACAGTCCTTCATTATTATGGAAACACATGTCCAAGCAATTGTTACATACTGTACTCTACCTTCATTCTGTGCTCATTTTTAGAGATGATGGGCCAGATTCAGGTAGAGCAGAGCATCTTTGCTCTGGAGTAACGCATCTCATTTGCGTTACGCTGCTGAAATTTTAGGAGCAAGTGCTGTTATTCAGGAAGCACTTGCTCCTAAAGTTGCGGCAGCGCATCGCAAATGAGCCGGCGGAATTCAAATTGGGCGGGTACGGGGCGTGTAGTATTCTAACTAAGCGCGATCCCGCCGCCAACGTACTGCGCATGCGTCGAGTGTCCAAACATCCCCGTGCGCATGCTCCAAATTCTGTGAATGAACGTCAATGACGTCACATTCCCATTCATGAACTTTTTACGCAAGCGACGTGATTTTTTTTTTCCCGACGCGATGACGACGCCTATACCTAACATAGGATATTCCAACCCCATGTAGGTATATCTATGCGCCGCGTATCCCGTCCGGAAACGTCGTACCGTCATTGCGTCGCGCCGGAATTCGATCGTGAATTGCCGATTTCCGCTCATTAACATATTTTTTGAGCGTAAATCGGCGGGAACGCCCCCGGCGCCATTTTTAAGTTGAAGTAACGATGCGATGGCGAAACTCAGTTACGCTGCTCGCATCGGAGCTTCAACCCGGCGTTTCTTGTTTTCTGGTTACAGAAAACAGAAACGCCAGCTCAAAGTCACAGTTAGGCTGACGGATCACTGGATCCGCCAGCCTTAACTGTTCCTGAATCTGGCCCGATGTCCGGATCTAATAGTCTACCTTGAAAATCTCCAGCAAACAATGTCAGATCAGCCATCATATATGTGTGTGGCAATAATCTTCCCCTCACAGTGAATTGTTAGTCTATGTTATTTGCTGAGTTGATCCGAAAACCTTTTATACATTTGCTTCTCCTCTGTGTGCTTTGTGTTTTTCATTTTTAATTAATCTCATAGCTAATAATCTTTTAGGAATATTTTTTTTTTTTTAGGCTGCATTTCTCCTGACACATACCCTTTATTAATTGTAAAGTAGCATTGAAGGCAGAAGTTTTTTTTTTACCTTAAAGGGGTTGTAAAAAAATGTTTTTTTCCCTTAATAGCTTCCTTTACCTTAGTGCAGTCCTCCTTCACTTTCCTCATCCTTCCATTTTGCTTTTAAATGTCCTTATTTCTTCTGAGAAATCCTCACTTCCTGTTCTTCTGTCTGTAACTCCACACAGTAATGCAAGGCTTTCTCCCTGGTGTGAAGTGTCATGCTCGTCCCCTCCCTTGGACTACAGGAGAGTCAGGACGCCCACTAACACACAACCCCTTTCTCTATCTGCAACCTAGAGAGCGCCCTGACTCTCCTGTAGGGGGCAGGGCCAACAGCGCTGTGTGTGTCAATAGACATACAGAGTGCAGCTTGGGAGCAAGCCTGCATGAGTTCCCCCCAGGCAAGCAGCTTACTATGGGGCACTAAGCAAGGGAAAGGAGCTAGGAGTGCTGGCGGGGTACCTGAGAAGAGGAGGATCAGGGCAGCTCTCTGCAAAACTATTGCACAGAGCAGGTAAATAGAAATTTTTTGTTGTTTTAAAAACATTTTTACCTTTACAGTCACTTTAAATTGAACGCAGTAGAAAACTCAGTGTTTAGAAATTAAAGTTTTTATCCACTCACCTATTCTGCACAATTGCAATTTTAAATAAATTGCACACATAAACTACAAAAATACAATATTGGTTGTTTTGATAAAGGTGGCAATGTGGTGCTTATTAAAAATGTATATTACATTTAATATTAAAAAAACAATAAAAATGAATTACTGTATATACTCGAGTATAAGCCGACCCGAATATAAGCCGAGGCATCTAATTTTACCACAAAAAATGGGAAAACATATTGACTCAAGTATAAGCCTAGGGTGTCTATCTGCATGCCTCACTGTGCCTTACTGTGTCCATGTCCATGCCTAATTGTGCCCATGCCTCATTATGCCAATGCCTCACTTTGCCCATGCCTTAATATGCCCATGCCTCACTGTGCCCATGCCTCACTGTGCCCATGCCTGACTATGCCCATGCCTCACTGTGTCCATGACTAGACCTATGTTTAACATGGGTTTCTATGGAAGGGGTGCCCGGCTTTGAAAAATCGGTGCTTCCCAGCCCTAGACCCTTCAGACAACAAACATTAAACACTGGTAGAGGAAAAATGGGGCTACATGTGTGCCAAGTTCCGAGTCCAGGTGTCATGAACGTGGTCGACCACCAGGTGGCGCTAGCGGCACTACGGCGCGCACGGGGGCGCCGGGAGCGCGACTTTGCGGAAAATCGGCGCACGCGCAATCGCGGGAGCGGCGCGCGGGCACGTACTGACGCCATTCTGGCGCCAGTCCAGGCTATTTAATGGGGCTCATCCTACAGCCTCTTGCTGCCCGGTCGTTAGCGTTCCTGTTGCCCACCTGAGACCTGTTACCTGTTGACGTCTGTTCCCGTGATCCCAGCTCATCTCTGACCCTTCTGATCTCCGCCTGCCCTGACCTCCGGCCTGTCTGACGCTGCCTCTGCCTTACCCTTTAACTGATTGTTGCCCGCCTGCTGCCGACCCGGCCTGGACTACGACTCCACTATTGCTCTATCCACGCACATGATCGGTCTGACTGAATCCGACCCGGCCTGCCTGACCCTACCTGCATCCGTACTACAGTACACCTCCCTCCTGCCAACGGCTCCAGTCATCTGCACTAGCTCCTGTTATCTGTCAGCACCAGAACTACAGCACACCTTCCTCTGGCTAACTACTCCAGCGATCAGCGCCCAGCACTACAGAACACCTCCCTCCTGCCGCCTGTTCCAGCCAGCTGCACCAAGCGCCTGAACTCAGTCTCCCTGCTGATCCTGGTCACCTGTATCCAGCTCCCGCTGTCTACGGACCTGCTGTTCCAGCTCCGCTGACATCTTCCTGAGACTACAGGAGACCTCCGCAGTTCCTGCACAGCATCCCCGCCAGGCGCTAGTGCGACTCTGAACTCCAGCGCTTCCTGTCCACACTACCAGGGGTTCCGGAGTCAGAGGAGCAAGAGTGGCCACTCCCGCACGTCAGGCTCTGCTCTGTACCAGGTACGTGACACCAGGGGAACTATGACTGGCCGGTACCGGGTCCCCAAAGTCACCAGAGAAATTACCATTTAACATAGGGAGTCTATGGAAGGGGTGCCCGGATTTGAAAAATCCGTGCTCTCGGGCCGTAGGTCCCCCAGACAACAAACTTTGCACACTGGTAGAGGAAGTGTGTGCCAAGTTTGGGGTCCAAACAAAGCATTTTGCACAAAGTTTTTAAAGTATTTTAGTTCAATACTTTTCCCTGTGCCATTCCATTTTATTATACATAACTGAATTTCTAAACTTATTTGCTTTGTATTTATGGATTGCATGGGTTGTTACCAACATATACTTGTGTATATCTATATATAGACAACACCCAGAGTATGAAAGGGGTTAAAGTCATTTAGGACATTCCATTCCCGAACAAAAAGGCAGCTACTGAACACTTCAGCCAGCCGAACAAGAAACCCATATGAATAATTCTCCGCCAAAAACAAGACAAAGCTCTGTCTTGAGGGTCAAGCAGGAATCAATCTTTATTGCAAGCAATACAAGTTGTATAGACAGTCAAAAGAGGAGGTTCGTACCCCCTGCTCATATTACTCTGTAAATATACCTGTGACCAGAAACCTAATTAACATGAGCTCATTAACTAATCACTAACTTTTAGGCCAGACTTGCCATCTTGTAGCTCAGAAGACACAATCAACATTATCACAAATCAACACAGAACTCCTTCACACAATAGCAGAGTTAATTAACACAAACAACAATGGGAATCTAAGGACTCTTACATTGAACTTCCTGGAAGCCCCATGTTAGGAGTTATACTTCCTGCTCATATCCCTCACGGTGTACAGGAGATAAAATCTTCATATTTATTGAGAGATTTTGTTGATTTTATTGAATATTACTGTCCCATTTGAAGTAATCCAATCATATTCTCAGGGTTCGATATTTTCTTGGTCACCCTACCCCAAAAAGTGACTAAGTGACTACTGTTACAATACATATATATATATATATATATATATATATATATATATATATATATATATATATATACTGTATGTGGTATGAGGAAATCCATCATAAAGAAGTATTTACTTTTCTATCAGATTTGCATTTTTTATTATTATGATTTTATTTTCTCAATAGCCTTTTTAAAGTCCTTGTTCCTGAATGTGTATATGATGGGATTAATCAGTGGAGTCATTACAGTGTAAAAGAGGGAGAGGAACTTGTTCAGAATATCTAGTTGACCTTTTGTTGGACTCAAATACACAGCGATTAGCGTCCCGTAAAAAATGCACACTACGGTCAAGTGAGAGCTGCAGGTGGTGAAGGCTTTTTTTCTTCCTGTAATTGATTTAATTTTGAGGATGGTTATTACAATATCGATATACGATATAACAATTAATATAAAAGGTGCTACAATAGAGATAAAACCTATTACATATGTCTGATTATGGATCCATGAAGCATCAGAGCAGGAAAGCTCAATTATGGGTTCATAGTCACAGAAGAAGTGATGAATGATGTTTGGTCCACAGTAGTATAAACTGCACAAAGAAATTGAATCAACCAATGTCATTGTAAAGCCCAGTAACCAAATGATAATCACGGATTTAATGCAAATTGATTGGTTCATTATAGAGTTGTAATGTAGAGGCTTACAGATGGCCAAATACCGGTCATAGGACATCACAGCCATTAGAAAACACTCTGAGGCCTCAGGCTGGGCAAAGAAGAAGAACTGGATGATACATCCAGCAAAAGACATGGTACATCTATCATGTAAGATAATATAAAGAAGGTTGGGAAGAATATCTGTAGACAGAATTATATCAAGCAATGATAGTTGGGTGATGAAGAAGTACATGGGAGACTGAAGTGTTTTACTCAGATGATATAAAACCACAATAAAAAGATTTCCAGAAATAATAACACAATATATGATAAAAAGCACCAAGAAAAATAGAATAGTTATGCTTTTTATTTTTGGAAAACCAGTTAGTACAATATAGGTTATATTATTGTGATAACCCATCTGGTAAGAGAATATGAAAATACACAATAACTTAGATTCTAACCAGGTGAAAATCCTCAACGTTCAACACACAATTCTGGTGGATGGCAAAACAAAAACAACCTTTAATCTGACATTTATCCATTAAATTGTGTTAAGATACTTTTTCAATATGTTACTATCCAGCTGAGTTTTAAGCTTTCTACATAACTCTGTGTTATCAGAAAAAACATGCTCACGTTGCTCTGTATTACATTTTTAGGTAACAAAAATAAAAAAACAACTAGGCTTAATATTATTTGTTGATGATACCTCTCAACCATATTATCTAGCATTCTAAAAGGACACATGATAAGTTAATATAAAGTTATTAATAATTTAGCTTGGCACAAGATATTCATCCATGATAGCCAGCCACAACTAAAGTGGTTTTGGTCCAATGTATCCAAACAAAAAAAAAATAAAAAAACATAAAAAGTTCACCTGCCATTTGATTATCCAAGATTCAATTTTTATAAAGTTTTATGATGTTTTTGTAAAGTGCCCCTATCCTGTTGATTTTTTTTAATTCTTCCTAAAGGTGGCCATACACTAATGCCGCCTACACACAATTGGTCAAACCGATGAGAACGATCTGATGGACCATTTCCATCAGTTAACCGATGAACTTGACAAGCATGCGTCGACTTGATTCTAAGAATGTGTAGATTTTTAACCGATGGTCGTGCCTACTAACGATCAGTTTTGACCTATCGGCTAGGCGTCCATCGGTTAAATTTTAAAGCAAGTTCTCTTTTTTTTGACTAAAGGATAACTGACCGATGGGGCCCACGCACAATCGGTTTGGACTGATGAAACGGACCTTCAGTTTGTTTTCATCGGTTTTAACTGATCGTGTGTACGCGGCCTAACAGAAAAATGTATTTGCTAATTTGTTATTTTTTTTTTTTTTTGTACAATTAATGGATGTTAATTGAAAATTGTTTCATTTGTTATTTGAGTTCAAATTCATGCAAATTTCAATAAAAAAAAAATGAAATGAAAAAAAAAAGTATATTCAAATCTTACTGTTCATTTTCTTTAGAAAGCCCAAATAAACAAAGCCTGCACCCTGCCAGCTTACTGCAGACAATAATCCTTTCTTTCTACTTGGAATCTATGATCTCCCTGCAGATCTCTGATACAACCCCTGATAGTCAGAGATAGTAGGTTTTAGCCAGCAAGAATTATGAGTTTTGCTGAATGTGGAGCTAAAGGTCATGTTAGACCTCTGCGGAGAGACTACTGTATACACACAGAGAGACAGTGTCCCTCTCTGCAGCATGCTAGCAAGGGATAGATAGTTTTTTCTATATAGTCTGTGGCTTCTTTTCAAAGGAATCTAATAGCAAACAATGTCAGATCAGCTATCGTATAGGTTAATGGAAATAATCTTCCACCTAGAGTAAATTATTAGTATCTGTTATTTACTGAGTTGATCTGAAACCCTTTTATACATTTACTCCTCCTTGGTGGGCTCTGTATTTTGCATTGCTAATTAATCTGCTAGCTAATAACCTTTTAGGAATACTTTTTTAGACTTTTTTTCTCCTGACACACACCCTCTATTAATCTTAAATTGAACCCAGTAAGGGACTCCATGTTTATTGTTGCAGCTTCTATCCATTTACCTATTTTCCACTTTTGCCTCTGCACATTTTAAATGGATTGTATTTATAAACTACAAAGGCAATATTATTTACTTTATCATATTTTTATATTAATATTTCTTATACATTGTAGATATGGAATGTAGGAGTTTTGCTATGGGTTAGTTACATAGTAGGTACAGTTTAGAAAAAGACACAAGTTCATCAAGTCCAACCTATGTGTGTGATTATATGTCAGTATTACCTTGTATATCTCTGATTGTTTTGGTCATTCAGGTGCTTATCTAATAGTTTCTTGAAACTTTTGATGCCCCCACTGAGACCTCCGTCTGTGGAAGGGAATTCCACATCCTTGCTGATCTTACAGTAAAGAACTTTCTACTTAGTTTAATGTTAAACGTCTTTTCTTCTAATTTTAAAGAGTTCCCCACGTGTCTTGTTAAACTCCCTTCTGCAAAAAAGTTTTCTTCCTATTGTGGGGTCACCAGTACGGTATTTGTAAATTGAAATCATATCCCCTCTCAAGCATCTCTTCTCCAGAGAGAATAAGTTCAGTGCTCGCAACCTTTCCTCATAACTAATGTCCGCCAGTCCCTTAATTAGCTGGGTTGCCCTTCTTTGTACTTGCTCCATTTCCAGTACATCCTTTCTGAGGACTGGTGCCCAGAACTGGACATCATACTCTAGGTGCAGCCAGACCAGAGTCTTGTAGAGTGGAAGAATTATTGTTTTATCTCTGGAGTTAATCCCCTTTTTAATGTCAATATTATGTTGGCTTTGTTAGCAGCAGTTTGGCATTGCATGCCATTACTAGGACCCTCAGGTCCTTTTTCATCCTAGATACCCCTAGAGGCTCTCCCCCCAGTGTATAGATTGCATTCGTATTTTTGCCACCCAAATGCATTATTTTAAATTTTTCTACATTGAACCTCATTTGCCATGTATTTGCCCACCTCATTAATTTGTTCAGATCTTTTTGCAAGGTTTCCACACCCTGCGGAGAAGTTATTGCCCTGCTTGGTATTGTTTACAAATATAGAGATTGCACTGCTTACCTTATCCTCCCAGGTCATTTATTCACACCAAAATAGAAGTAATAATCCCAATATGGGACTCAGAGGTCCACCAACCAAAGGGAGATAAGGGTCTTATAATTCTCCATAAAGGTCTTGTAATTGGAGAGAAGGACCCCCACCGGGATATCCACCTTTAGCCCAGCAGCGCCCTCGTAGATCAGGTCAAGGGTCAGGTGGTGGTGGTAATTTTGGTAATCAACATCCTGGACCAAATCATGTTCGGCCCCTTTTATATAGTCATACTAATGGGTATAATGGCGTACCCCCCATTCCCCGTCCACTAAATCAAGGGATGAACACTAATCAGTCATATGGTTCTCATTTTGGTCGTGGCCCTGACTCTTTTGAAAGATTAAGATCGGGCCCCTACCATTTCAAACCTTTGGGGGTTCGGGATCACAGGACTGATAATGACTATAACATCAACACATCAAATAATTTTTTCCCTCTTAGTGATAGAGATGGGCCCCTCAATGAGTATGACGAAAGAGGACCTATTGGTCCTTCTGACCCTCCGTATTACACTGCCCCTGTGACTGGGGATGGGTTTGATGGCCCAGGTCCTTCTAATTCAGATGACCAATATTGGGGTTTTCACAAACCCAATCAGGGTATACAAATGTCGAACGACCAAAGAGAGGAACGAGAGGAGGTAAACAGCATATTTTTACGCTGAGTTCAGTGGTCTTAAAGGAGTTGTAAAGGAAAAAAAATTGCCTAAAATTAATGTCTGGGAGGTAGACAGACAGAATAGTGTAATGATTCTGTTTAAAAATGAGTAAATACGTATTAAATTCCTTCATCTATATCACCTCCGGCGTTCTAGTTTCTGTTCTCTCATTCACTTCCTGGTTTGCGGCGTTCATTCATGTAAGAACTACATTTCCCAGTATGCATTGCGGCACGCCCAGTAATTCACACCTCCTTAAAGGCTCTAAGGCCGCATACATACGAGTAGACATGTCCGATGAAATCAGTCCGCGGACCATTTTCATCGGACATGTCTCCAGGGATATTTTGGTCTGATCTGTATACACTAAAAAATGTATGTGTATAAATATTGCACAAAGCCCTATTCTAAAGAGTAGGCAGCCAACACAACAAAGAAAGTTGTAAATAGTGTAAAAAAAGCAAGTGTAGCGCCAGAAGTGAAATCACTCCACTTGTAAGGTAAGTGTTGGGGGCAGGGACAAAAATGTCCAACTTTCCACTGAAAGTGTACCTTATTCAAAAAGGAAAAAAAATTAAAATAAAAAATGTGTATATATATATCACTATGGGTGATGATCACCCTAACCACACAAAAATGTGAACATATACGTGATCATAAATATGCATAAAGTGTGAACCAGGGCCACAAGTTTGTTCAAGCTTGGGCCAGAGAAAAGTGTTACTCTGTAATCACAAAAATGACATTCCAAATAAATGAAATATATATAAAAAAAAACAATGTGCAGGGTTGCGAGCAAAGATAAGTCCTCTGAACACACAGCACTTGTAATAGTCCTAAAGGCCACAGAGATTACATATGGGTCAAAGAGATGGCAATCATAGGAAGAAGGAGATGTAAGTCCTCACAATCTGTGGATCGCGTTGATGTCAGTTTCTCTCTCAGTGAACACAGTTGAATTCATATACTTCAGAGAATAAAAACCAAAATCTCGGTAATAGGAAAATGATAAAATACCCTTACCAGATTCTGTGGACCCGTGACTCACCATACGGTGGAGGGTCTCAAAGGCGTGGACAGATTGAAGGCTGTCTTCCCTTTATTCTCTGTGTGGTGTCATCAGCGGACTTTCCAGATCTGAGAGGCTTTCAAAGGTTCCAAGTAGTGCTCGCAATCCAGGGTGTAAAATAATAACTCTGTGGACCCAAAGAGTGATGTGACCAATAGGTAAAGGGCTGCTATCTGTCTTTAGATCATCATCCCCAGGGAGAGCTGTGCTGTGTGCTGTACACACCATCAGACCAAAATCCCCACGGACAGAGAACGCGGTGACGTAGACGACACCGACGTGCTCAAACAAGAAAGTTCTATGCTTCCACGCATGCGTCAAATCAATTCGACGCATGCGTGGGATTTCGGTCCGATGGTTGGGCGTACTAACCATCGGACATGTCCGACGGACAGGTTTCCAGAGGACAAGTTTCTAAGCATCCTTAGAAACTTTTGTCAGCTGGAAACCTGTCCGCTAGGCCGTACACACGATCGAACATGTCCGCGGAAACTGGTCTGCGGACCAGTTTCAGCAGACATGTCTCCTTGGGTGTACGTGGCCTAACACATAGAGAGCATCCTGCCGCACAGATGTAGTTCCCAGGAGGGTGTGAGCATGTCACTGACCACCGCAGTAAAGCCTCCCTTCACGGTGGTGAGTAACAATCAGACAAGCAGGAAGTTAACAGAACAGAGAAGAAATAGAGCAACTTCTGAGCAAAAACGAACAATGAGGAAGTGAAAAAAAGAGGAATGTCTGCAGGTAAAGGATGCTTATTATGAAAAAAAAAATGTTTTCCTTTACAACGCCTTTAACAGATTCTGAAAAATTGGTACTTGATAGGGGTTTGAAGTTTGCTCCCCCTCGGAGGCTGAACAAATTTTAAACATATATGTACTGTATGTTCACCGTTTTATACAGAGATTGAGTGTCAAGCATCACATGCTATCCAATCCTTTCCAGACCAATTATGTTGTTTCTAATGACTTTAACCATTTAGGGCTTTCAAATGCATCATTATTTAACCCTCCGGGGGCTTTGGCACCATCACTTAAAGTTTTTAGAGATGCCATACTTAGAGACCTTGATTTGGTCCCTATCCCTATATAAAAGTGACTACCTATCAGAAATGTATAAAATTCTAGGTGATCGAGATACTTACTCCCCCCTTCCCTCGGACCCCAAAACGAAATATAAAATTGAATTGGAGAATTTAGTACATAGAGGTTTCCAAGAAGGTATCCTCAATAGGAAAGAAAAAGATTTTTTGGTACCTATAGCACCACGTACTCCGGTAATTTATTACCTGCCAAAAAACATAAACGTCCTACTTGCCCCCCGGGATGCCCTATCATTAGTGGTATAGATTCCATCACGTCCCAGGTGGGCAAATATATTGAATTCCACTTACAACTGCTAATCAATAAGATGCCATCATATATAAAAATTCTAGCCATGTTATTAACATACTGGCAGGGCTTACCCCTACAGTGGGGATGTGGCTAGTGACAGCGGATGTCACATCTTTATACACAGTGATCCCACATGCTTTAGGTTTTTTTGCGGTAGAATATTTTTTAAGGCGGGATTCTGGCCTTTATGATGAGCAGATTATGTTTATTATGGAGCTGCTTTACTTTGTGACTTCACTGATCTATTTTTGGTTCAATAACCAGTTTTACAGCCAGGCGAGAGGAGTCGCTATGGAGGCTAAATATGCCCCCAGTCTGGCGAAACTTTTTATGGCTCTCTGGGAGGAGGATGTCGTCTAAGCCCAGTGACGACCAGAGGTGGTGTTGTGGGGCAGATACATTGACGACATCCTCCTCCTATGGGATGGCGACCGTGATGCACTAGATCTTTTTATTGCAGAGATAAACAATAACAACAGAGGTATCATTTTGAGTTTTGAGGCCAGCCAAACTGAGATCAATTTATTGGATCTAAAAATTAAGATCAATAATAATGCCTTTACCATGTCTACTTTTTTTTTTCAAAAGTACCGATAGGAACTCTTTTATCCCTATTGGAAGTTGCCACCATACATCTTGGCTGAGGTCTGTACCCAAAAGCCAGTTCATTAGGTTAAAAAGGAACTGTTCTAATGATTTAGAATTTCGAGATCAGGCCAATGTATTGTTCAAGCATTTCCTAGATAAGAGGTACTCAGGGAACTCCCTTAGACACACATTGGACAATGTCATTCTGCTCAATAGGAGGGACTTACTTACAGAATGGCCACGAGTACTAACAGGGCACCTATTGTCCCTTTTACAACCACCTATTTGGTGCAACACTTCAGTGTCAAGAAACTTTTGGGGAAGCATTGGTACATCCTTACTAATGACCCAATACTTAAACCTGCACTCCCAGACAGGCCACAGGTCATTTTTAAGGGAGCTCCATCTCTTAGAAATAGAGTGGCACCAAATAATTTGGATCCCCCCTATCAAGAGAGGCTTTTTCAAGTATATCACAGGGTTTTGCCGATGTAGAAAATGTAGAGTATGCACACTAAGGGTGGACTCGAGTTTGAAATTAAGTCTTTCATAACATGCTTGACTGAAAGGGTCGTCTATCTGCTCCAATGCTCTTGTGGGCTTCAATACGTAGGCAGAACTAAACGACCCTTACGTGTGAGAATAAATGAACACATAGCCAATATCTTTACAGGTTTTCCAAAACACCCAGTCTCCCGGCACTATTTGGAGGCCCATGACAAAAACCCAGATAGAACAATTTTTCTAGGGATAGATATATATGCTCCACAATGGAGAGGTGACTCAATAGCGCATAGTATATCCAGGCTAGAAATGGCCTGGATCCACAAAATTAAGTGTTTTACTCCATTTGGCTTAAATGTTGAGGTTGACCTTAACACATTCATTGATAACTCGTGATTGCTCTTTTATTTATTATCTACTGATAATGTAATAATTATTATTATCTTTTATTCCTAAATCTTTCCTCTTTTTGATGTAAACTTGATGTGACTTTGAGACTCCGCTACCAATCGTTTCATACATATCATGCATGAACTTAGACTCTATGCACTGTTATATATATTTTTATTTTTATTCATATAAAAAATATTTTTTATTTATATAAAAATATTTTTTATATTTTATGTTTTCTTATTTTACATATTATGGATTATTATATAATTTTAATAATCTTTAGGTGTACACATATAATCTGCTATCCTTTTTACAACATTTTGTAATAACATCTAATTGCATTCTCCTATTCGGCCAGTGGAGGTGCAATATTTTTTTTCTCCTTAGGAGTATCATAGGCTGGTGTATTTCCAACCTGTGTAACCACATTTTAGTTAGTAATTCTCTAATTCTCTAGTCCTTATTTAATTGATTTATCTATTTTGTATGTCTTACAACTCTCCATTGTGGTTATTCCCATTTGGAGATTCTGTTCGATCGTATTGTTGTGGTTTCGTCGTCTTTGTGAGACGAAACGATCATCAGGAAGTTGACGCCCTGATGTCTTCGCCCATGGGACGGGTGTCCACTTGCCGGCTGGCTCTTTGTTTTTAATTGTGATTTTACTCAGATGCTTTTGTAAGTATATCTGATTCTTTTTATTAAACTCTGTGCATACAATATTATGCAATGCAAGTATTTATTACCTCAGTACTGTAGGAGACATCTGTTGTGAGTGAGGTGATCATTTCCATTCGTTCGGATTACTTCCATCCACCCTCCAGCCGCTAACATTGAGGTGATCGGTCTACATCCGTTCGGATTACCTGTGTTCATCTCCCTGTCGTACGACCTATTGCAGCCTAGAGTGTGTTTGATTTCCAGGCCCACATAGCCTGTGTTCTGGTAAGCAGGCTTGTACTTCTAGTGAAGGGGCATGTGTGATATTGGTGTCATTATACTGTAGGCTTCTTTTCACGTTTCTGCTATTGTGGACTAAATTTTGTTTGACACATATCAGGACTTCAGTATTCAGTTGCTGGCAATTGAACTTCTATATCATCTAATATAAAACTATATGGTTTATATTCACACTCATGCACTTAGTGTGGTATTTATATTGTTTATATTTATGATATTTTTCCACAGTTTTTATTCCCGTGTTGGTTTATATCACAGTTTTCGTATTTTCTTTTGCTTAATTATTTGTGTTGTCGCACATTTTTTCACTGCTGCTTTATATTATTAATATTGCATCTACTGCTAGCTTAGATGCATTTTCAATATTACACATATTGGGGCAGATTCACAAAACAATTACGCCTGTCTAACTGGTGTTAGACAGGAGTAATTTCAAATTTCCCGCGGCGTATCACTAGTTTGAATCCTCAAACCATGATACGCCGGCTTCGGGCTTCGATCCGAGAGGCTTACGTCTTCGTAAGCCTTCGGATCTACGCTGCCATCTATTTGCGGCCGCTGGGAGGAGTTCGCGTCGTTTTAATGCGTCGGGATATGCAAATGTGTTTTTACGGGGATTCACGAACAAACGAGCGAGCGTCGCAATCGTTTTCGTCTATTTTTTTATACGTAATGTTAGAGCAGCTTTTTGCTGCTCTAACTTTACGTAGCCCATGTTAAGTATGGCCGTCGTTCCCGCTTCGAATTTATTTAATTTTTTTTTTTATTTACGTAACTCGTCGGGACGTGGATCGCCCGTAAAGTACGCTACATAAACAACGAATGACGTCACGACGTGATTTCGCGCAATGCACGGCGGGAAATTTGCGAACGGAGCATGCGCAGATCGATCGCCGCGGGAACGCGCCTAATTTAAATGTTTCACGCCCCCTACTCGTCTATATGGATTGCGACGGGAGAAATACACTACGCCGCCGTCGTTTACCGTAGAAAATCTACCTGAATTCCACGTAGAGCAAGGTAAAAAACGGCGGCGTAGTGTATTTCTGATACGCTACGATAATCCATTTCTCTGTGAATCTGCCCCATTATTTTTATTGTGTTTAGTCACCATTAGGGAGCACAGTATTTTCTTCTTTTTTCTGTTTTAACAAAAGTGAGTACACCCCTAAGTGAAAATTTTCAAATTGGGCCCAATTAGTAATGTTACCATTGTCATGTGACTCATTAATGTTACAAGGTTTAAGGTGTGAATGGGGAGCAGGTATGTTACATGTGGTTTTCACTCTCTCATACTGGTCACTGGAAGTTCAACATGGCACCTCATGGCAAATAACTCTCTAATGCCTCTCTAAGGTCGTTTTTTTGCGATGAAAAAAAACGTCGTTTTTTAAAACGTCATTTAAATTGATCGTGTGTGGGCAAAACAACGTTTTTTGTCTTCAAAAAAACTACCAAAAAAAATTCCAACATGCTTGAATTTTTTGTGTTGTTTTTCAAAACGTTGTTTTTTGTTTCACAAAAAGTCACCGTGTGTAGCAAAAACGTTGTTTAAAACGACGTTTTTCAACCCGTCCATGCCCAGAAGCTAGTTATGAAGCGAACTTCAATGAAAAAGAGTGGTGAACGTAACCTCGCTTTTTGTGAAAAAAACGATGGTGTGTATGGAACATCGTCTTTGAAAAGTGACGTTTCAAAAACGTCGTTTTTTACTTCACAGAAAACGTCGTTTTTTTTTCATCACAAAAAATGATCGTGTGTACGCGGCATAAGGATCTGAAAAAAAAAATTGTTGCTCTACATAAAGATGGCCTAGACCAGGGGTGGGCAAACTTTTTGACTCGAGGGCCGCAATGGGTTCATAAATTTGGACCCGGGGGCCGGACCAAGAGTCGATGTGTGAATTAATATAAATTTAAATGTGTAACATTAAACGTTTGAATTTAAGGTAGAAAAGCATAAAAAAAATTGTTATTTTACAAAACTTAGAAAGAGGTTCCTGTACGACTTTGGTGGTGGCTCGGGGCGACTTTCATTGACTTCTATACAGAAGTCGTTTGGCAGGTCGCCTCTGAAGTCGTCCTCAGAACGACTTGCAGAGCCGCCCCCAAAGTCGGATCGCCTGTGTGTAAACCGACTCTTAGTCTGCATGGCTGTCTGAAACTAGCCATAATACATTATACAGCGCAATACAGAATACCAGCAGTTACAGAGGAACAACAAATCCCAGCAATACATTATATAAAATGCAATACAGAATACCAGCAGTTATAGAGGAACAACAAATCCCAGCAATACATTATATAAAATGCAATACAGAATACCAGCAGTTATAGAGGAACAACAAATCCCAGCAATACATTATATAAAATGCAATACAGAATACCAGCAGTTACAGAGGACTACAAATCCCAGCAAAAATGATATAAAATACAATGCAGAATACCAGCAGTTACAGAGGACTACAAATTACAGCAATAATTATATAAAACACAATACAGAATACCAGCAGCTATAGGGGAACAACAAATCCCAGCAATACATTATATAAAACACAATGCAGAATACCAGCAGTTATAGGGGGACAACAAATCCCAGCAATACATTATATAAAACACAATACAGTATACCAGCAGCTATAGGGGAACAACAAATCCCAGCAATACATTATAACTGCTGGTATTCTGCATTGTTTTGTATATAATGTATTGCTGGGATTTGTTGTTCCCCTATAGCTGCTGGTATACTGTATTGTGTTTTATATAATTATTGCTGGAATTTGTAGTCCTCTATAACTGCTGGTATTCTGCATTGTTTTTTATATAGAGGACTACAAATTCCAGCAATAATTATATAAAACACAATACAGAATACCAGCAGCTATAGGGGAACAACAAATCCCAGCAATACATTATAAAAAAATGCAATGCAGAATACCAGCAATTACAGAGGACTACAAATCCCAGCAATAATACATTATACAGGCTGCTTAATATATTATTGCAGGGATTTGTTTTTTTTTTCTTTTTTAACAGGAAAGTTTAAAACAGGTCCCCCTTACCTGTTTCTGAAGCCTTGTAAGTCGGCTGGCGGCTCTGCGAGCGTGTGTCCGGCCTGTGTGGTGAGCAAACCTCCCGCCTCCATTAGTACACACCCCCCCAATATTACAGACCCCCCCACAAACCACCCCCCATTAGTACAGACCCTTCCACAAACCATGGTCACCCCCCTCCATTAGTGAACTTACAAAGGCCATCACAAACCTCCCCTCGGAGGAACTCCACCCAGGTGGTTGCAAACTTGTACATGGACTGCTCACAGACTGATGAATACCATCCATATTATATACTTCTCATATCTATTTTCTGTGATGTCTGTCCCTTGTCATGCTTTGTGCACATTTTATCTCCTCTTTTTTGAGTTTCTGACACCAGCAGCTGGTTTATGTAATTTTAGCAGAAAATGCACCAATATATTGCAAACCATATGGTTTGCAATATATTGGTGCATTTTTTGCTAAAATTACATAAACCAGCTGATGTCAGAAACTCAAAAAAGAGGAGATAAAATGTGCACAAAGCATGACAAGGGACAGACATCACAGAAAATAGATATGAGAAGTATATAATATGGATGGTATTCATCAGTCTGTGAGCACAGCAACAATCGCTCACGATCACAACAGATCCAAAGTACGATGACTGTGAAGTTTTCCTGCACCGTCCTAGGAGGGTAAGTCACATCCACCACGCCGCATCAATCGCTCCTCACAGGCGCGCGGAAAGGAGTTGACGTCATCTGACTTGACGTCAACTCCCTGCGTGCATCTGCACGTACAGCTCAAGCCGTAGCCATACTCTGCACATGGCCCTGCCCACCCACTAGCTGACGGCCGGCCCAGCCACTCGCCATCATGCAGGAGACGCTGCGCTATGCAATTCGCCCCACGCCGCCAGCCACTACATTGCTGTAACTAGCGCTGCGCCTGAGGGCCAGATTAAAAGGTCCGCCGGGCCGTATACGGCCCGCGGGCCGTAGTTTGCCCAGTACTGGCCTAGACTATAAAAAGATTGCCAAGAACCTTTAACTGAGCTGCAGCACGTGGCCAAGACCATACAGATGTTTAACAGGACAGGTTCCCCTCAGAACAGGCCTCACCATTGTCAACCAAAGAAGTTGAGTGCACGTGCTCAGCATCATATCCAGAGGTTGTCTTTGGGAAATAGTCATATGAGTGCTTCCAGTGCTGCTGAAAAGTTTGAAGGGGTGGGGGGTTAGCCTGTCAATGCTCAGACCATACGCTACACACTGCACATGAAAGCCCACAAACAGTTTGCTGAAAACATACAGACTAAGATTATGGATTACTGGAACCATGTCCTGGGGTCCTGTGGTCTGATGAGACCAAGATACATGTATTTGGTGTCAGATGGCATCAAGCATGTGTGGGGGAAACCAGGTGAGGAGTACAAAGACAAGTGTGGCTTGCCTACAATCAAGAATGGTGGTGGGAGTGTCATGGTCTGGGGCTGCAAGAGTGCTGCCGCCACTGGGGAACTACAATTCATTGAGGGAACCATGAATGCCAACATGTACTGTAGCAGAGCATGATTCTTCCACATTCCCATAGACACACTCCTAAACCTTATGGACAGCCTTCCCAGAAGAGTTGAAGCTGTTATATATGCAAAGGGTGGGCCAACTCAATATTGAAAGCTACAAACTAAGAAAGGGATGCCAATAAAGTTCATGTGCAAGTAAAGGCAGGTGTATATATATATATATATAAAGCATGTGAATCCTTTTGGAATGATATGGATTTCTGCACAAATTGGTCATAAAATGTGATCTGATCTTCATCTTAAGTCACAACAGTAGACAATCACAGTCTGCTTGAACTAATAACACAGAAAGAATTAAATGTTACCATGTTTTTATTAAGCTCATGTAAACATTCACAGTGCAGGTGTAAAAAGTATGTGGACCCCTGGATTTAATAACTGCTTGAACCATCTTTGGCAGCAATAACTTCAACCAAACGTTTCCTGTAGTTGCAGATCAGATGTGCACAACAGTCAGGAGTAATTCCTCTTTACAGAACTGTTTCAGTTCAGCAATATTCTTGGGATGTCTGGTGTGAATCGCTTTATTGAGGTCATGCCACAGCATCTTAATAGGGTTGAGGTCAGGACTCTGACTGGGCCACTCCAGAAGGCATATTTTCTTCTGGTTGAGCCATTTTGTTGTTGATTTACTTTTATGCTTTGGGTCGTTGTCCTGTTGCAACACCCATTTTATGTTGAGCTTCAGCTGGTAGACAGATGGCCTTAAGTTCTCCTGCAAAATGTCTTGATAAACTTTGGAATGAATTTTTCCTTCGATGATAGCAATCTGTCCACGCAGCAAAGCAGCCCCAAACCATGATGCCCCCACCACCATACTTCACAGTTGGGCTGAGGTTTTGCAGTTGGTGTGCTGTGCCTCTTTTTCTCCACACATTATGTTGTGTGTTTTTTCCAAACAACTCAACTTTGGTTTCATCTGTCCACAGAATATTTTGTCAGCACTGCTGGGGAACTTCCAGGTGCTTTTATGCAAACTGTAAATGTGCAGCAATGTTTTTTTTGGACAGCAGTGGCTTCCTCTGTGGTATCCTCCTATGAAATCCATTCTTGTTTAGTGTTTTACGTATCGTAGATTTGCTAACAGGGATGTTAGCATATGCCAGAGATTTTTGTAAGTCTTTAGCTGACACTCTAGGATTCTTCTTCACCTCATTGAGCAGTCATCTTTACAGGACGGACACTCCTATGGAGAGGAGCAGCAGTGCTGAACTTTCTCCATTTATAGGCAATGTGTCTTACCGTGGACTGATGAACAGCAAAGCTTTTGGAGATGCTTTTATAACCCTTTCCAACTTTATGCAAGTCAACAATTCTTAATCGTAGGTCTTCTGAGAGATCTTTTGTGCGAGGCATCATTCACATCAGGCAATGCTTCTTGTGAAAAGCAAACCCAGAACTGGTGTGTGTGTGTGTTTTATAGGGCAGGGCAGCTGTAATCAACACCTCCAATCTCCTCTCATTAATTGGACTCCAGTTGGCTGACACCTAACTCCTATTATCTCTTGGAGATGTCATTAGTCTAGGGGCTCACATACTTTTTCCACCTACACTGTGAATGTTTACATGTTGTGTTCAATAAAAACATGATAACATTTAATTATTTGTGTGTTATTAGTTTAGGCAGACTGGGATTGTCTATTGTTGTGACTTAGATGAAGATCAGATCATATTTTATGACCAATTTGTGCAAAAATCCATATCATTCCAAAAGGGTTCACATACTTTTTATTGCAACTGTATACTGTATATAATAAAATTATGAAAGGCAATATGATTGATGGATGATATGTATCTACTTGCATGCTTTCATATGTATGAATCTTTGGTAAAATCCGGTCCAGGTTTTATAGGCTACCTTGGTAGTGTGGGCTCCAAGATGGAATTTGCTGTCCACTAGTGACCAGCAGCAGATGGTATACATGAGGAATGACTGAAGCAAGAGGTTGCTCTGGCCTGGCTAATACCTGAGAGAGCTACATTAGGAGATTGTTCTTCAAGAGAATGGAAAAGGTTTGCAAAATGTATTTTTTTTTTTTGATGACTGGGAAAACCGTTTCACCTGTGACGTAGAAACCTTCACTGTTTATTTAGTGCTTGGGTTGATTTTTTTTCTGTGGAATCTTTTAAATAAAGCTGACTATAAGTCTGAATTTTAGGAAAAGACCTGCCTTTGGACTGCCTTTTTCACAGGGAAAGTTATCAGTACTTGAGTTAACCACCAATATATGTATATATGTAAATACAGTATATGGAAAACCAGATAAAAGACCACTGAATGCTTGAATAGTAAAAATATATATTTTAATATTTACTTTTATTTCACATTTGCATTTTAAATTTAAGATACACATCTTTTTTATTTTATTTTATCGATAGCTTTTTTAAAGTCCTTGTTTCTGAAAGTGTATATGATTGGATTAAGCAATGGAGTAATTACAGTGTAAAAGAGAGAGAGACCCTTATTCAGAATTTTTAGTTGACCTTTCATTGGAATCAAATACACAGCGATTAGCGCCCCATAAAAAATGCACACTACGGTCAAGTGAGAGCTGCAGGTGGCGAAGGCTTTTTTTCTTCCTGTAATTGATTTAATCTTGAGGATGGTTATAACAATATAGATATAAGATAAGACAATTATCGAAAAAGGCGCTATCATACAAACAAAACCAACTACATAGGTCTGGATATGGATCCATGAAATATCAGAGCAGGAAAGCTCAAGTATGGGTAGAAAGTCGCAGAAGAAGTCATGAATGATGTTTGGTCCACAATAGTATAGAGTGCACAAAGATATGGATTGAATAAATGTAATTGTAAAACCCATTAACCAAATGATAATCACTGCTTTAATGCAATTTGATTGGTTCATTATAGAGTTGTAATGCAGGGGCTTACAGATGGCCAGATACCGGTCATAGGACATCACCGTCAGTAGAAAACACTCTGAGGCCTCAGCATGTACAAAGAAGAAGAACTGGATGATACAACCAGCAAGAGACATGGTACATCCATCATGTAAGATGATATAAAGAAGGTTAGGAAGAATATCTGTAGACAGAAGTATATCAAACAATGACAGTTGGGTGATGAAGAAGTACATGGGAGACTGAAGTGTTTTACTCAGATGATATAAAACCACAATAAAAATATTTCCAGAAATAGTAACACAATATATGAATAACAGCATCAAGAAAAAAAGAATTTTGATGCTTGTTATATTCAGAAAACCTGGTATTACAATATAGGTGATGTTATTGTGATAGCCCCCCTGGTAAGAGAATATAAAAATACATCATTTACATTAAAGTAAAAAATGAGTTTGTATCCTCTAACAATCAGGGCTCTCTGTTTCTTCTTGTATTGAATTGTATTGTAACTGTACTGTCTACCTTCCTTTTGTAAAGGAGTGTGTAATAACATTGTTCAAAATGTATCCATTCATTTTTTTTTAATATCTTTTTACAATATTTTACTATCCAGCTGAGTTTTAAACATTTTACTTTATTCTGTACTATCAGCAAAACTCTGTGTTTTATTTTATAGACAATTCTTGGACAATTAAAAACAACCAGTTTATGTTGTTGTACTGTAAATCTCTATGTCCCATGGTCTAGCATTGTTATTCTGATTCTAAAGTTAACAGGGAATATAAAAAAAGTAAAGTTGGGTGGGCTGGCTAGAGAGTGTATGGCCGCTTAATACAAGAGTTTTGGTGAGCATTAGCACTGCACAGTGGCACCTCAGCATAGTAAACCATGGGCTCTGTCAGCACCCTCCCAATGACTGCAGCAATGTCCAAGGGCACATCTACCCACCAGGGGCTGGGATCAGCAAAGTTTAAAAGGCTTACTATTTTTTTTCCAGGTTGGGGGCAAAATCAAGGCTGAGAAGAGAAGGATTGCATGGAGAATGCCCCCTCCTCATGCACTACTCAGGACAGAGTTTGCAATACTCAGAGCCCTGAAATCTCAGCACCAGCATCCCCGAGGGAGGACAAGGTCTCCCTGAAATAAAAAGCTGCTTCCCCTTCTGCATCATCCCTCTCTAAATGACTCTAAATGACTGGTGAGTAAGAAGCAGTGTGCTTTGATAGAGGATGACTCCCCTGTAGCCTCGCAAATTACAGCTACTAACTCACTGGCTCAGTTCCCTGCCTCAGATCAGCCTTCCTCAGAGCATACTATAAAAGTGATGCTTCTTTCAGTAAAAAGTGATCTACAGCCTAAGGTTTGTAGAAACATATATAAGTTGCAGGCACATATTGGCCAGGCAGAGGAAAGGGTTGATAATATTGAGAGGAAATTGAGAGACTTTGTTGAAACATATAATGATTTAGTGGATGTATTTTAAAAGCACACTATTGACATATAGTGGCTAAAAAATTAAATGGTGGACCTTGAGGACAGACCAAGGAGGAACAAAAAATGTTGCAGAGCAGGCCGCTCAGCTGTCAGTTAATTTGCTAGCTCCAATATTTTCCACAGTGACTTACCTGATGATGATAATCTGTTTGTCAGTCCTTCTGGTTGCTTAAAGTGGTTGTAAACCCTAGAAACAAACCACACAAAAAGACAAAGGTATAATGAGCTAGCATACTAGCTCATTATGTATTACTTACCTCATTCACCGATCTGGCCGGCGACATCGCTCCCGAAGTTACTTCCGGATATAGTGAGCTACGTTGCTGTGATTGGCAGGAACTGTGATGATGTCACTACCATGCATGCGCTCGGGAGCTGCCGGTAATGGCACAGTCTAACTGAAGCAACAGCGGGACATGCCATTCCTTCAGTGTGCATGTGCCGATGACTACAGGGGAATATCCCCTACACATGCATATCCAGGGTAGCTGCGGGTAAGGCTTTACAACCACTTTAAGCTAATTAGTTCAGTTCCTCTCTGCCTTCGCCTTGATCAACACATCCAGAGACTCTCTCCTGTGTACCTGTTGAAGACTTGGTTGGCTGATGTCCCTCCTGGTTCCTGATCCTGCTTGCTGTTCCACTTCGCTGATTGTCTGGTTTCCTGATTTCCTGGCCTGTCCTGAAGTGCACTGATCTCTAGTTCCCTGACATCCTGGCTTGTCTGATTATTCATTCCGGTTTCTGGACTCTGGCTATGATTTGACTACATTGCTCTGTTTACCTTTTACTATTATTATTAAACTGCACTTCTGTCTCGGTCTGATTCATGGTTATAACGCATTCTGAGATCATTCTGTACCTGCAACAACTCATGAGGGCCTTCTTCAAAGAAACCAAAATATTTTGTCATAGACTGAGCACACAGGTTGGCTAAGTCTGTATCTTTATCAGATTCCTTTCCTAGAGATGTAATCACATTTTTTTTTTCATATCAAATAAAGAGCCTACCTTGCTGCTTGGAAAATGGGAAAACCATGCAGATTTTGGGAGCAACCTTACAATATCGCAAAATCTTTGCCTTCATGACCAGCCAACTGTGTGACTGTGAAATTACCAACCAAACTAACAATAACCCATTATAGTCACACATACAGTATATGTACATTGCCCTGCAGGTGCTGCCAAAATTCTGCCTCAATGGGGTCTAACTACTGCCACTATGTTAAAATCCTCCTCTTCACAGCCACCTAGATTTGTCTAAGAACTGGTCTACAGTGGGCAACACTTTACTCTGTCCTACACCATATAAAGTTCTGATACCTGATATGCCTTGCCAATACTAGAGGCTTATATTGTATCTCAACACTAGATCCCTTTCTGTTGGTCACCTTTCCTTTCACACTCCCACCTATTTCAGGGTGCTAGTTTACTTTGCTGTTTTGTTTAGTAATTTACGTTGCTGTTTGATGTTCTTGTTGCAAGGAATTTTACTGCATACTGGTTTACTTTGTTTGACCTGCATTTCTTGTTCTTCAGCATGGTCTGAAATTGCTCAGGTTACTTTTTTAATGTTCCACATCCTTATGACTATAACACTTTCTGATGCTATACAATTGTGTATAACTTTGCGACAGGGCACAACTTATGTCTATTGTCAGCAGACACATGCAAAGCTGCTCTAAGCGTCCCTAAAAATCACATCTTTGAATGTAAAGGGCCTTAATTGTTCTGTTTTATGTGCCCTACACCTGTCCATCTAAATGCATGTTCTTCAATTGTTGGAGACTCAGATAAACTAGAGTTTAGGTATACAGAGAATGGGGTGCCTTGCTGGGGTATGTATTTGCAAATGTCTGCAACTACGCCCCTGTCCTTGACGCATATTCCTCAACAGGTCAATTGACGTGGTCACAGGCTGGTCGGTAAGTTGAGCGTGGAAATTACTTTGTTATTTTTATATGTCTATAAATATGTCTATTGTCAGCAGACACGTGCAGAGCTGCTCCAAGCATCCCTGAAAATCAGTTCTTTAAATATAAAGGGCCGTATTAGTCCATATAAATGATCTATTATGTGGAGAAATGCTGTTTCCCAAAAGTGTGACTTTTTTTGTGCTTAGGAGATGCAAAAGCAATCCCCCTAATGTCTCACATCATAAGTTTCCTTCCTGATTTTTTGCTGTAGCGCTCAAAGCAGTGTAAACATTTGGCAGATGTGAGGCAAGAAACTACAAAGGGTGCTCTGGCTCAGATGTTCTCTCTAAGGCCGCATACACACGGGGAGACATGTCCGCTGAAACATGTCCGACGGACCGTTTGCAGCAGACGTGTCTCCTTGGATTTTGGTCCGATGGCGTGTACACACCATCGGACGAAATTCCCCTTGGACTGAGGACGTGGTGATGTAGCGGTGATGTTGACGCCACCACGTCACCACTCCAGGAAGTAAAATACTTCCACGCATGCGTCAAATCCATTTGACGCATGCAGGATATTTATGTTCGCTGGTTAGGCGTACTAACCAGCGGACATGTCCGATGGATGGGACATATATAGTGCAAGTCAAGCACCACCCTCAAATTGATACCTTACATCAGACATCACAATTGAGTGAGATCAGCTGGTTGGGTGTGGCAAGAAACATAGTACACCAAAAAAATGTATATACTGTATCTATATGTAGCATTAGCATCTATACAACTGTTTTAATATATGGGGAAGTAACAAACAAATTAAGAAAAAACACAGAAACCAGTGAAAGCAGTTTTTTTAAAAATAACCTGTACTGTATATTATCCTTGAAGCACTTAGCAATCATTGCCCTTACACAATAGTGTCGTTTTACTCGCTCAACACTAAGCAAAAAGGCTTTTCTGCATTACCACATGAAGAAAGTGCAAGCGGTACATATGGGTCACCTCAGTCTTTGCGGGGATATCAACAAAGTACTAGACACCGCCTTAGATTCCACTAGCCACACAAGGTGCCCTTCCTGTGCTGTTCAAAATCTGATAAAACCGCAGAATCTTTATGATGCCTGGAGAATCATTTACAGGTTGGAAAAAAGATCAGATTTTACATGTTTACTTGTGAAATAATCTGTTCCTGGTGGACAAAGATACTCTGTTACAAACTAGGGATGAACTTCGAGTTTAAGTCGAACTCATGTTCGACTCGAACATTGCCTGTTCGCCTGTTCGGCGAACATAGAACAATTTGGGGTGTTCGCGGCAAATTCAAAAACCATGTTAAAGTCTATGGAAGAAATCTAATGCTCATTTTAAAGTCTAATATGCAAGTTATTGTCCTAAAAAGTGTTTGGGGATCCAGGTCCTGCCCCAGGGGACATGTATCAATGCAATAAAAAGTTTTAAAAACAGCAGTTTTTTCAAGAGCAGTGATTTTAATAATGCTTAAAATAAAACAATAAAAGTGAAATATTCCTTTAAATTTCGTACCTGGGGGGTGAACAGTATGCCTGTGAAATAGCGCATGTTTCCCGTGCTTAGAACTGTCTCTGCACAAAGTGTCATTTCTGAAGGAAAAAAAGTAATTTAAAAATGACCCGCGGCTATAATAAATTGTCTGCTCCGGCAATTCAGAGAGAATTCATTCATAAAAAAGAAAAAGTGTGGGGTCCCCCAAAATTTAATTACCAGGCCCTTCATGTCTGGTATGGATATTAAGGGTAACCATGCCATCAATTTAAAAAAAAATGACGTGGGGTTCCCCCAAATATCCGTTCCAGACCCTAGATATGAAATTTAAAGGAATATTACCGGAGGCCAGGACTTTTCTCACAACGTGACCAAAGTTAATAAACAAATCTCTAATACACACAGCTGTGTGGAATCCTGGGACTCACAGAGATGGGAGAAACACTGACACAGTGACACTGTCAATTTTCCCATGTTGCCTTGCACATGTTTGCCCATGTTGCCTTGCACTAGTACCAGCCCTGGGCACACCCAATTTTTGTCAATGTTAGAACCCTTTTTTGGTCTGTGGACAATGTTCACTCGTTATGGTCTGCACACAAAGCATACATCAGAGGGGCACTAATAAAATTGGAGGTGCAGGAGAAGCACAAAAGGACACAATTTTTTACTGAGCTTAACCTCTCAATATGTAAGTTGGAAGATCAGAACAAACCTCAACATACTTTTGACAGAGCTAGACAATGAACCTAACCTAGGACAGATATTCGCTAAATGTTTTATTTCCCAATACAACCTCTATCTAACTATATGCAGAGCGGCTCACAGCAGGGGGTCCATTTTATCCCTGTTCACCATTTCAGTAATGAATCGGGTCCAAACTTTTGCCTGAATTCAGAACTGAAACTGAACTAAAGACGCACAGGAATTGTCTGCGACCCCAGAAATGTGTGAATCGGCTCTATTGAGACCTGGTCACACACTCCTGTCATGCGAATTGGATGTGTAGAAACCTGCATTCAAATTTGCATAAGTGTGAACCTGGCTATAGTGTGTGCTATCCTAATAAAGATGTTACTGCACTATGTGACTCTTTGCCCTTTCAATATAACAAGACACCAAACAAGGAAAACTCAAAATCTAAATGTAAATGATTAATGACAACTTCCTTTGGAATTTGTTGAGCTGAGTTGCAAATTGCAGTACAATGATGAAACATTACCTGGGTAGATTGGGTGGTGAAGAAGGTTGTGAAGCATATAGAATTCTACACTTCTTATACTTCTACAGTCCTTCATCATTAGGAAAACACAAAACAAGTCTATATTGTGCCTATGTTTTCATTTATCTACAAACAGTTGTTACATACTGCACCTCGATTCTATTGTTAGAGATGATGTCCGGATGTAATAGTTTACTTTGAAAATCCCCGGCAGATAATGTCAGATCAGCCATCATATATTTTAGTGGAAATAATCTACCACTAAGAGTAAATTATTAGTATCTGTTATTTACTGAGTTGATCTGAAGCCCTTTTATACATTTACTGCTCAGTGTGCTCTGTGTTTTGTATTGCTAATTAATTTCATAACTAATAATCGTTCAGGCATTATATATTTTTTTTTAGATTGTATTTCTCCTGACACACAATCTTAATTTAATTTTAAATTGAATGCAGTAGGGAACTCCATGTTTGTTGTTAAAACTTTTATCCACTCACCTAGTTTACAGCATTGGCTCTGCTCAATTTGAATACCTTTCATGCATAAACTACAAGGACAATATTCATTGTTTAAAGTGATTGTAAAGTCTTGTTTTTAAAAATAAAAATACAAATAACAAACATACTTACCTCCTATGTGCAATGGTTTTACACAGGTCAGCCTGGATGCTTCTATTTGCGGGTCTCGCTTAACTGCTCTTGGCCCCTCCCTCCTGTTGAGTGCCCCCACAGCAAACAGCTTGCTATGGGGGCATTCAAGCTGAGCTGCCGCTCTCTGTGTCTATTCAGACACAGAGTTGCCATTGGACCCCATCTCTTCTCTGTTCTGATTGGATAACTGACTTGGATTGACAGCCATGGGAGCCAATAGCGCCACTTCTGTGTATAAGCCGATCAGGAGGGAGATTCCCAGATGGCTGAGGGACTTGTAGACATCGCTGAACAGAGATGGGCTCAGGTAAGTATTAAGGGGTGCTGGGAAGGTTGCTACAAACAGAAGGCTTTTTAGCCTAATAATTAAAATGCATTAAGATAAAAAAAACTTCTACCTTTACAACTCTTTCAATGTTTCATATTTTAATATTTGTTTCTTCAATACATATTGAATGTAGAATATTAGAATCTGCAAAAGGCTTGAAACTTGAGACTGGGATGTAGGTTTACCTTCCAGCAAGATAGTGACCCTAAACATAAAGCCAGAGCTACAATGAAATGGTTTGAATAAAAGTGTATTTATGTATTAGAATGACCCAGTCAAAGTTGAGACCTAAATCCAATTGAGAATCTGTGGTAAGACTTGAAAATTGCTGTTCACAGACGCTTTCCATCCAATCTAACAGAGCTTGAGCTATTTTGCAAAGAATAGATGCACAAACTTGGTAGAGACATGCCCTAAATGACTTGCAGCTGTAATCGCAGGGAAAGGTGGTTCTATAAAATATTGACTCAGGGGGGATGAATACAAATGCACACCACACTTTTCCCATATTTATTTGTAAAAAAAATATGCAAACCCTTTATAATTTTCCTTCCACTTCACAATTATGTACCACTTTGTCCTGGCCTATCACATAAAATCCCAACAAAATAAAATGTCAATATGTATGAATACTTTTTTAAGTTCATGCCGTACCTGCAACAACTTATAAATGGTAGAAAGAAAGGAGTCACCGCTCCAGGTGGGATCACTAAATGGTTACAGGTGGTGCAGGATACCGAGGGTGCTGGCGGTGCACTAAGCAAAATGAAGACAAAGAAAAATGGATAGCCGCACTCCAAAACCTGATGGGTGGTCTTTTATTCAATAGACAGCATGTACAAAAATAGGGTCACAGCAGTGAAAACAAGGAACAGCCGATGCGTTTCGCACTGGATCAGTGCTTATTCATGGCTATCCATTTTTCTTTGTCTTCATTTAACTTATAAATGGGGTCAAATTACTGCCACTATAAATAACTCCTTATCTTCACAGCCACCTAGACTTGTCCCAGGAGACTGGAGAGTGGATTGCCTGAGGAAGGGACACGAATGTCCCGAACGCACGCATCCGCCCGCGCATAGGAAGTGACATCACTCGCGCTGCTACACCGGGAAACAGGTTCTCTGTCTTTTGGTTCCGGGGGACCTTGCCTTACATTGTCCTAGCCGTCAGCAGTAACCAGCAACCTGACACCCAGCGTGATGGACGTTTACAACCTGTGGAAGAAAACCCTTAATGTTCACATGCCTGATGTTTCACCTGCTTTGTGAGTAGGTTTTTTATATTGTTAGACACACTAATTAAATTTTACTACTGCTACGCTTAGAAGGCGCCGCTTTTGTGTTTTTCTACAGTGGGCAACACTTGACCCTGTCCTACACCATAAAACGTGTTGAAACCTGCTATGCCTTGCCAATACTAGAGGTTTAAATTGGATCACAACACAAGATCCCTTTCCGACGGGCACCTTTCCTTCCACACTGCCACCTATTTCAGGGTATGTTAGATTTTGAATTTATTACTATTTTAACTGGTTAAGGACCGCCGCTTGTACATTTACGTCGGCATAATGGCACCGACAGGCACATCAACGTATATATACATTGGTGCCTTGAGGGGTTTCGGGGGTCCGATCGGACCCCCCCCGTACATACGGCGGTCCCTGTAGCTGGCTGAGGGATCCGGGATGAGGGGGCGGCTATTTGATTTTGTCCGCCCCCTCCGGATCGCTCCCAGCCAATCCGCGTGCTCCCCCGCCTGCACTTCCTCCTCCTGTGTAAACACAGAAAGGAGGAAGCGATGTGATCTCTCCCCTCAGCGTTTTTTTCAACCACTGCTGAGGAGAGATCACATTGCACAGTAAGTCTGCACTAACAATACACTGACACACACTACACATAGTCACATTAACCCCTTTTGATCGCCCCCCCTCCCCCCTGTCACAGTGTCACTGAATGCAGTAATCATACATGTATGATTACTGTATTTAGTGTCAGTGTGACAGGCAGTGTGACAGTCAGTTAGTGTTAGGTTCAGGGTAGCCCCCGTACCCCCCCTAATAAAGTTTTAACCCCTTGATCACCACCCTAGTTAACCCTTTCACTCCCTATTGCCAGCATCACTAAGCGATAATTTTTCTGATCGCTGTATTAGTGTCGCTGTTCATGCTAGGTAGCTATTTTTTTTTTTATTGTGATTTTTTTTTACTAAAGACATATGGCTAAATACATTTTGGCCTAAATGATTGACTAAAATTTAGTTTATTTGATTTTTCTTATAACAAAAAGTAAAAAATATAGATTTTTTTCAAAAATGTCGCTATATTTTTGTATATAGCGCAAAAAATAAAAATCGCAGAGGCGATCAAATACCACCAAAAGAAAGCTCTATTTGTGGGAAGAAAAGGACGCAAATTTTGTTTGGGAGCCACGTCGCACGACCGCGCAATTGTCAGTTAAAGTGACACAGTGCCGAATCGCTAAAGGGGCAAGGTCATTTACCTGCATTTTTGTCCGGGTCTTAAGTGGTTTAGTGATAAAAGTTTCTGGTATCTATTTTGAAAACATGTTAATTTTGAAGGTTGTTAAGGAAAGAGGAAGGTTGTGTGTCTAAGTCAAGACAATGGGTGGAGTTATGTTACTTAATATACACAAGTACACTTTTGTGACAGTAGCATCATCAGCTTCCTTGGAGCTATGCTAAACCTAAAAATGCTTAGCTTGGCTTTAATAACAGTATAAGAATCCTTGTGGTTTGAGTAGCTAGCTAGGAAGTTGAGGGTGACCGGACCCAGCAGGAAGCCTTCACTATGGAAGGTCGGGGAAATGGACCCCACCCAGCAGAAAGATGTACCATCATATCATGTGATTCCTCCTTCTAAAACAACCATCTTACCATGTGTTACCAGCTGTCATTATGTAAGCATCGTCTTTGGCTTGTCTATTTTGAAGAATAAACTTCACATTTTTGAAGATAGCTAGCCTAATGCCGCGTACACACAATTACTTTTTGTGATGAAAAAAAACGACGTTTTATGTGACGAAACAAAACTACGTTTTTCAAACTTCATTTTCCAAAACGACGTTGCATACACACCATAGTTTTTCCAAAATGCTCTAGCAAAGCGTGGTGACATACACCACGTTCGACGGCACTCTGTTCCATTGAAGCTCTGTTTCATAACTTGCTTCTGAGCATGCGTGGGTTTAAAAACGTCGTTTTCAAAGTCGTTTTGCCCACACACGATCACTTTTTATGACACAAAAAATGACATTTTGAAAAACGACACAAAAAAATTCAAGCCTGTTCTAATTTTTTTTTGGTCGTTTTTTTTGAAGACATAAAACTATGTTTTGCTCACACGCGATCATTTTAAATGATGTTTTTGAAAACGTTGTTTTTTTTTCATCACAAAAAGTGATCGTGTGTACACGGCATAAGTCTTGAATATTGGGAACAAAATGACTGGGAAGAAGACACTATTGACATAACACATGACACGTGTCAAATGTCACTTTCTACATTTTACATTGCCAAAGCCAGCCACATTGGTCATCTTTTTTCCCTAACTACTTGACAATGAAGAGATGAAGAGACAAGATGAAAAATTTCATGAGTGATCAAGTCTCGGGAAAAAAACAATCAAGAACCTAGAACAAAGAGGCGTTTGTGTTCCATCAGATGACAGAAGGCTCAAAAAAACAAGGGTGAGTTTTTACACTGTCTGTTTTCTCACCTGTAGATCGCTTGTAGACTTACAAGCAGTAAGAAAAGAAAAAAAAAAGACTCACAAGGCTTACGTGGTTGATTGACCAGCCACCTGGACATAATGCTTCAAGATATAGTGGAAAATCCAGCAAGGAATTTCTGGTTTTGGTGAAAAAAATATATATATATATTTACGTATGTGAAGATTCTGCCAAAAAGTTTGTAAACAAAGGTGAGAATGTCTCACAGAAGAAGTGTTGAAATGGGAACTAAGGCTTCATGTTATTTATAAAGGCTACCATTGAAGATGCACCAGGCAGATGTACTCTTTGGGTGAGGTAATATGAAAGTCAGATTTTGATGTTTTGGACGGTCCAAGAATACACTATACATTATACATTCCTTTCACATACACAAAAAGGAGAAAGACATTATTTTTCAGCAGACATCTTTGCATTTTGTTTACCTAAACATTACATGAAAATTAACACGAGTCAAGGAACAAGGCAAGAGCTACAAGAAAACTATTCTTCAAAGAAAAGATAAAGACAAAACAACAAAAGAAGACAAAACAACGAACAAAGACAAAGCTAACAAACTAAAAAAACTAACAACAAAGTTAAAGAACATTGTTCATCTTTTTTTTTTTTTTAGTGTACACAGGACAATAATTCTAAACAAGGGGTAAATATGTTTGTTTATATAAGTAGATAGCATGGGATGGTTAAGATCTCAAAGCTCAGAAGTAATAAGTCTCTGTACTATCGGGAACTGATATATTCCCTATATATGCAATACAGGCATATAGCAGTCATAGGGTAATTAATTAATTAATGCCAGAGTGTAAAAAAAGTTCTAAGGCAACTAAGTTTAATGCTGCATGCAAATGTTTATGAATATTTTAGCCCTAAACTACATGTCATTCAAAGCACAAACAAGGAGCAGAACAAAGTTTTAAGGAAATAATAAGTTAAGGGTTGAGCAATTTTTACAATGGATTCCAAACTTGGATTTGGTTATTAGATTAAACATAATAGATTGTTCTAATTTACTTAAGTTTACCTAGGAAAAATATTAAAATATGAAAGTTAGGTTCAATCTAAAAATTGTAGGAAAAAAACTATTATTAAAAGTTTTTGTAATTGAGTATTTCTGATAAAAGTAAAGACTTCGGTTTGAGGAATTATCTCCGGGAAATGGCCAATCTGTGAATTTCTCGATTGTCCTCTAAACAATTTTTTGTCATTACTATAATCAAGAAATGTCATATTATAATGTAATGTAATTTGGCAGATGTACAAACCAAGTATGTTTAAAAAATTGTAAAAAAGGTTAAACATTATAAAAACAATAAATGAGATTGTTAACAAATTGTACAATGAAGGTGATACAAAGCATGGTAGCTAAGACTGACAGTAACAGATCATTCTCTGGAGAGTGTGTAAAGGAATGTACTATCAACAGAGAAAAGCAGATGGTCAAGTTACACAGCCTGGTCAGACACGCCACTGCCATGACAATTTTCACTTCTATGGATCAGAACACATTTTTCCAGAAACTTGGAAGTGGGTTCATGTATGAGGAACAGATATTTAAAAGGTATTACTTACTAAAGTACGTAATTGTTTTGAAAAAAACATGTGGGTTTTGCACCATTTGTTTGGAAAAACATCTTATGTTATAACACTAAATAACACTAAAGGTGTTATTTTAACCACTTCAGCCCCGAGCCTGTTTTTCAGATTCGGTGCTTACGAGACTAAAACAGTTTTTTTTGCTCGAAAATTATTTAAAACCCCCAAACATTATATATATTTTTTTTCTAACACCCTAGAGAATAAAATGGCGGTCATTGCAATACTTTTTCTCACACCGTATTTGCGCAGCGGTCTTACAAGCGCACTTTTTTTGGAAAAAATTCACTTTCTTGAATTAAAAAATAAGACAACAATACATTTGGCCCAATTTTTTTATTGATTGTGAAGAATAATGTTACGCCGAGTAAAATGATACCCAACATGTCACGCTTAAAAATTGCGCCCGCTCGTGGCATGGCGTCAAACTTTTACCCTTAAAAATCTCGATAGGCGACGTTTAAAAAATTCTACATGTTGCATTTTTTGAGATACAGAGGAGGTCTAGGGCTAGAATTATTGCTCTCGCTCTAACGATCGCGGCAATACCTCACTTGTGTGGTTTGAACACCGTTTTCATATGCGGGCGCTACTCGCGTATGCGTTTGCTTCTGCACGCGAGCTCGTCGGGACGGGGCACTTTAAAACATTTTTTTTTTGGTTTTCGGTTTTATTTTTATTTATTTTATAATTTTTAACACTGAAAAAAAAAAAAAAATGATCACTTTTATTCCTATTACAAGGAATGTAAACATCCCTTGTAATAGAAAAAAGCATGACAGGTCCTCTTATATATGAGATCTGGGGTCAAAAAGACCTCAGATCTCATATTCAGGCTTAAATGCAAAATAAATAAATAAAAAAAAAATTAAAAAAAAAGTCAAAATGTAAACAAATTAAATGTCTCTTTAAGACGCTGGGCGGAAATGACGTTTTGACGTCACTTCCGCCCAGCAGAGGTATGGGGACGGCTGAGGGACATTTTTTCCCTCAGTCGCATCCCCGGACAGCCAGCAATAGGACCCGATCGGCGGAGGGCACGGGAGAGCGGCAGGAAGGGGGGGGGCACCCTCTCCCGCCGCCGGTAACGGCGATCTCGCGGCGAATCCGCCGCGATGATCGCCATTATCGTTAACAGGACCGCCCCACGAAGAGATGGATATCTCGGTTGTGGCAGCAGCTGCTGCCGTTACCGAGATATCCATCTTCAAAAAGATGACGTCTTTGGACGTGGGGCCGGTCAGAAGTGGTTAAGGAAACATGAGGTGTCAATGCACACAGTCTTGTCTAGTGACAACTAGACTGAATGTTAAGAAGAAATATCAGTTGAAGTGGGATATTGTCAGAGATTCTAGATGGACCAGGACTGTGTGCCTACACTGAGGAGACCAACACTGTATATAGTGGAAAAAGGTGTTTATTTACAAAGGTGAGAAAATAAGTGCACGAATAACACAAAAGCTATATACAAGTTCAGGGAGAATGCAATACTCATAAGCCAAAGCCAAGCCGGGGTCAAATACCAGGAGATCATTCAAAGAGACTGCAGACAGGGAAGGGGCAGGAAGGAAATGTCCAGGAGAGGGATCGGGATCAGGTCAGGACAGATCAGGTCAGCGGTCCAGAGCAGGTTCAGGGTTCGGTTAGTAAACAGATACCAGGGCGAGTTCTGTTTGTACTCGCCGGGTATTTATAGTGGGTGTACTGATTGGGTTCAGGTCACACCTGAACGGAGCAAAGGCCAGGTGTTCCACACTGCCAGGGTCCATCCGCTGGTGGAGGTCAGTACTGCATCCCAAAGGTGATATACCAGCAGGGGGAAGTTCCCCTGACAGCTCCGAATTGCCAGGAGACCCCTGCTGGTGGGACGCAGCACTGCAAGACAAAATATCAATAGCACCAGCGGATGGACCTTTTCCTGACAGTACCCCACCTCAAAGGAGCGGCCTCTGGACGCTCCAACTATCCGTTGCCGGGGAAAGTCCAGAGTGACCAACTGGGCAATGGGAGGCTTGAGCCGAGAGGTGGGTACATCCGGGTCGTCGAGCTGGGGAGCAGGCACCGGGTCAGCGAACTGGGCAGCAGGCTCCGGGTCAGCGAACTGGGCAGCAGGCTCCGGGTCAGCGAACTGGGCAGCAGGCTCCGGGTCAGCGAACTGGGCAGCAGGCTCCGGGTCAGCGAACTGGGCAGCAGGCTCCGGGTCAGCGAACTGGGCAGCAGGCTCCGGGTCATCGAGCTGGGCAGCAGGCTCCGGGTCATCGAGCTGGGCAGCAGGCTCCGGGTCATCGAGCTGGGCAGCAGGCTCCGGGTCATCGAGCTGGGCAGCAGGCTCCGAGTCAGCGAACTGGGCAGCAGGCTCCGGGTCATCGAGCTGGGCAGCAGGCTCCGGGTCATCGAGCTGGGCAGCAGGCTCCGGGTCATCGAGCTGGGCAGCAGGCTGGCAGACTGGCACAGGAACAGCAGGCTGGGCAGCGGACTGGAGGTCATCAAACCGGGCAGCAGACTGGAAGTCATCAAGCCGGGCAGCAGACTGGAAGTCATCAACCTGGGCAGCAGACTGGAAGTCATCAACCTGGGCAGCTGACTGGAAGTCATCAACCTGGGCAGCTGACTGGAAGTCATCAACCTGGGCAGCTGACTGGAAGTCATCAACCTGGGCAGCTGACTGGAAGTCATCAACCTGGGCAGCAGACTGGAAGTCATCAACCGGGGCAGCAGACTGGAAGTCATCAACCGGGGCAGCAGACTGGAAGTCATCAACCGGGGCAGCAGACTGGAAGTCATCAACCGGGGCAGCAGACTGGAAGTCATCAACCGGGGCAGCAGACTGGAAGTCATCAACCGGGGCAGCAGACTGGAAGTCATCAAGCCGGGCAGCAGACTGGAAGTCATCAAGCCGGGCAGCAGACTGGAAGTCATCAACCGGGGCAGCAGACTGGAAGTCATCAACCGGGGCGGCAGACTGGAAGTCATCAACCGGGGCGGCAGACTGGAAGTCATCAACCGGGGCGGCAGACTGGAAGTCATCAACCGGGGCGGCGGACTGGAAGTCATCAAGCTGGGCGGCGGACTGGAAGTCATCAAGCTGGGCGGCGGACTGGAAGTCATCAAGCTGGGCGGCGGACTGGAAGTCATCAAGCTGGGCGGCGGACTGGAAGTCATCAAGCTGGGCGGCGGACTGGAAGTCATCAAGCTGGGCCGCGGACTGGAAGTCATCAAGCTGGGCGGCGGACTGGAAGTCATCAAGCTGGGCAGCGGACTGGAAGTCATCAAGCTGGGCAGCGGACTGGAAGTCATCAAGCTGGGCAGCGGACTGGAAGTCTTCAAGCTGGGCAGCGGACTGGAAGTCATCAAGCTGGGCAGCGGACTGGAAGTCATCAAGCTGGGCAGCGGACTGGAAGTCATCGGACTGGCAAGCTGGCACAGCAACATCAGGTTGGCAGGCTGGCACAGGAACATCGGGTTGGCAGGCTGGCACAGGAACGTCGGGTTGGCAGGCTGGCACAGGAACGTCGGGTTGGCAGGCTGGCACAGGAACGTCAGGTTGGCAGGCTGGCACAGGAACGTCAGGTTGGCAGGCTGGCACAGGAACGTCAGGGTGGCAGGCTGGCACAGGAACGTCAGGGTGGCAGGCTGGCACAGGAACGTCAGGGTGGCAGGCTGGCACAGGAACGTCAGGGTGGCAGGCTGGCACAGGAACGTCAGGGTGGCAGGCTGGCACAGGAACGTCAGGGTGGCAGGCTGGCACAGGAACGTCAGGGTGGCAGGCTGGCACAGGAACATCAGGGTGGCAGGCTGGCACAGGAACGTCAGGGTGGCAGGCTGGCACAGGAACGTCAGGGTGGCAGGCTGGCACAGGAACACCAGGGTTGCAGGCTGGCACAGGAACACCAGGTTGGCAGGCTGGCACCGGAGCAGGCTGGTCGGATGTCACAAGCTGGGCGGCTGGCACTGAAACTGGTAGAGCAGCTGGCACAGGGACAGATGGCACCGGGACAGGTTGAACAGAGGGCACTGGGACAGGCTGGGTAACTGGCACGATGGTATGAGTTGGGAAATACTTCCGTTTCTTTTTAGACTTAGTCACTACGGGTTTGTTAACAGAAGTGATGTATGAAGAGGATGGAGATAAGTAAGAGGAAGGATTGGAGTATGGCAGAGACAAAGGGATGGTGACTGGAGGAGGTTTTTGCGGAGTAGTTACAGGTGGATTAAAGGCAGGGTAGGTACAATTAGTAGTGACTGGGTAGTAATATTTGGTGGGATGTGGAATTATCTGGGCTGGAGTTGCCATTGGTGATGGACAGATGGATCCTTGGGAAGGCAGGTGGTTACTAGTAGGACTGGAACGGACAGGTGGATTAAAGGCAGGGTAGGTACAATTAGTAGAGATTGGGTAGTAATACTTGGTGGGAAGCGGAATTAACTGGGCTATAGCTGAGGTTGTCATTGGCAATGGACGGCTAGAACCTTGGGAAGGTAAGTGGTTAATGGCAGGGCTGGAATGCACTGGCTTGGCTGGAAGCAGGAGATCTGACCATGCCTGCAGCACAGGTTGAACAAAGGCTGGTTCACACACACCTTGTTTAATCAGAGCCTGCACAGAATCAATACACTCAGATAACTTTTGCTGGGGACAGGAGGAATAATGCTCATCAAAATAAGACGGATCATCCTCCATCAACCATACCAGGGATTCAACTTGGTCAGGACTGAAGGGGGGAGAGAAGTCATCACCTCCAGCTGGAATAACTGACAGGGCTGGTTTAACACATAACTTGATCAATGGCTGAACATCATTGTAAGACATATAACCCAGATCCACCATGGAATGGGCCGATCGGATGGCTTCCATCAGCTCATCCCTTGTCCATCCCTCCAACACCTGACGACAATACTCCTCATCCTCCTCTGCTAGCAGAGAAAAGTAAGTAATTTCATTGAAATCCATGTTTCAACAAAAACGCACTACAACAGGATGGTTCCCTATGCAGGCACGTCTGGTCAAAATGGCCCTGGTATACTGTCAGAGATTCTAGATGGACCAGGACTGTGTGCCTACACTGAGGAGACCAACACTGTATATAGTGGAAAAAGGTGTTTATTTACAAAGGTGAGAAAATAAGTGCACGGATAACACAAAAGCTATATACAAGTTCAGGGAGAATGCAATACTCATAAGCCAAAGCCAAGCCGGGGTCAAATACCAGGAGATCATTCAAAGAGACTGCAGACAGGGAAGGGGCAGGAAGGAAAAGTCCAGGAGAGGGATCGGGATCAGGTCAGGACAGGACAGATCAGGTCAGCGGTCCAGAGCAGGTTCAGGGTCCGGTTAGTAAACAGATACCAGGGCGAGTTCTGTTTGTACTCGCCGGGTATTTATAGTGGGTGTACTGATTGGGTTCAGGTCACACCTGAACGGAGCAAAGGCCAGGTGTTCCACACTGCCAGGGTCCATCCGCTGGTGGAGGTCAGTACTGCATCCCAAAGGTGATATACCAGCAGGGGGAAGTTCCCCTGACAGCTCCGAATTGCCAGGAGACCCCTGCTGGTGGGACGCAGCACTGCAAGACAAAATATCAATAGCACCAGCGGATGGACCTTTTCCTGACAGATATAAATACATCAAAACTAAAATGATGCAGTACGATAAAGCCACAGTTGTGTATTTTTACAAAAGTCACTTTTTCAACTTACTTTTAGTTGACAAGTATATTTATTGGGAATTAATTTTGTGCTTCTGTAAATGGATCCATATATTGGCACAATGGAACCTTCTGTATATTTGTCTACATTGAAAGATGAACTTAGGACTGCCATGTGTTTGTTTAGCAGTTAAAAAGTGACAGAGCATGTGTGGTTCATTAAATCATATTGTATGATTGGTTCTGAAAAATAGTGTACTTCAACATGATCAAGCTTCTTTCAGAAATAAAATATTTAGGAAAGCCCAACCTAAGTTAATGTTCTTTTTCAAAATTAAAGCAGTTATAATTGAAAGTGTAGTAAAAGAAAAATACAATAATCTGGTATGATTATTACTTTTACAAAATTTAATTTAGTCACGGGATTAAGAGATGGGTGATGAAAATGTTGTCTTAGTTAGAATCAGTACAGACTGATAATGGAGATAAAATTCATTGTAAAAATTATTGATTCCAAAAATAATGGATACAATTATTTTTAAGTGAAAATATTTATTTTGCATGTCCAAGTACCTGACAGATTGACTGATTAATAGATTTTTTGTTTGAGCTAATGAAAGAAATTCTGAACTACTCATTATTAGAGAACGTTTTTATCAAACTTCTGAATATTGTTTTATTTGTTTATGCAATTCAAAAGGCAAACAGTAACCTGATACTACACAGTATTGAGAGATTGTGCAATCTATGTAGATTGATTATATTTGATTTTTCACCTGCTAAAGGAGGATCTAATTGATTATTTTAGATTCTTCAATTGCTAAAGGAGGATAAAAGGATGTTTTTTCCTTTGGTTAATTTTTTTGATAAATTGATTGAGGTAATTCTAGAAAAAAATAATATGGGCCAGATTCACAGAGCCATTACGCCGGTCTATCTCCTGATAGACCGGTGTACTTTCAAATTTCCCGCGTCGTATCATTAGTTGGAATCCTCAAACCATGATACGACGGTTTCGGGCTTCGATCCGACAGGCTCGCGTCTTTGTACGCCTTCGGATCTACGCTGCAATCTTTTTGCGGCCGCTGGGTGGAGTTTGCGTAGTTTTCCGCATCGGGTATGCAAATTAGCTTTTCACGGCGATCCACGAAGTTATGATGGGCCGTCGCATTCTCTAACGTCGTCGCTAGTCCGCTTTTTCCTGCGTAAAGTTAAATCTGCTATTATCCAGTCTATAGTTAGACGGGCCATGTTAAGTATGGCCGTCGTTCCCGCGTCGAATTTCAATTATTATTTTTTTTTGCGTAAGTCGTCCGGGAATAGGAATGTACGTAAATGACGCTACTAAAAAAAAATTACGTTACGATGTAATTTCGCACAATGAACGGTGGGAAATTGTGTTTCTGAACAGAGCATGCACAGTGTGATCGCCGCGGGGACGCGCCTAATTTAAATGAATCCTCAAACCATGATACGGCGGCTTCGGGCTTCGATCCGAGAGGCTTACGTCTTCGTAAGCCTTCGGATCTACGCTGCGATATTTTTGCGGCTGCTGAGAGGAGTTCGCGTCGTTTTGATGCGTCGGGATATGCAAATGAGTTTTTACGGCGATCCACCAAGATACGAGCGGTCTTCGCAATCGCTTGCGTCTATTTTTTTTTACGTACTGTTAGACCAGCTTTTTGCTGATCTAACGGTGCGTAGCCCATGTTAAGTATGGTCGTCGTTCCCGCGTCGAATTTTTTTTTTTTTTTTACGTAAGTCGGTCGGGAATAGAAATGTCCGTAAACAACGCTACTCAAACAACGAATGACGTAACGACATGATTTCGCGCAATGCACGGCGAGAAATTTGCGAACGGAGCATGCGCAGTTCGATCGCCGCGGGAACGCGCCTATTTTAAATGCTTCACGCCCCCTACTCGCGTAGATGGATTGTGACGGGAGAAATACACTACGCCGCCATCGTTTACTGGACAAAATCTACCTGGATTCCACGTAGAGCCAGGTAAAAAACGGCGGCGTAGTGTATTTCTGATACGCTACGATAATCTAATTCTCTCTGAATCTGGCCCTATGTTTTTAATAAGGTTTCTACTTCTTATGAGTATGTTTCATAATTTATTCCAGTAGGTAAAGTTATGGTTAAGAATTATAGATCTGAAGGTACCAGAGATGCCAATAGAAATGCCAACTGATATTGATTCTTTTATTTTTTGGAATCTTCCATGACCATGAAACAACCACATCTAAACTTCTATTTGTTACTACTATTTTTTGATTATGTTATTAAGGACTATCATTTTTGGATTTCTCCTACACAAATCTTTGTTAGTTTAGTAGATCATTGAAAGATTGATATCACAATAATAACTAATAGTAATGATACTAGCTTGGTTTACATAATAGTTGTTATATTTTGGTTTCTAAATCTTGTATAGGAATACATATTTATACACATATAATACATTTTTTATTCAGTTTTAAAGAACACATAACTTGGGAAAGTTGGATGGATAGTTTGTTATTATAAGAAATGGACCCCACCCAGCAGAAAGATGTACCATCATATCATGTGATTCCCCTTTATGAAACAACCGTCTTACTATGTGTTACCAGCTGTCATTATGTAAGAATTGTATTTTGCTTGTCTATTTTGAAGAATAAACTTCACATTTTTTAAGCTAGCCTAAGTCTTGAATATTGGGAATAAAACACCTGGGAAGAAGACACTATTGACATAACACATTACACATGTCAAAATCTCGCCCCTTCTACTTTCTTCAGGGTGCTAGTTTACTTTGCTGTTTTATGTAGTAATTTACATTGCTGTTTGATGTTCTTGTTGCAGGAAAGTTTACTGCATACTGGTTTATTTTGTTTGACTTGCATTTTTTCTACATGGTCTGGAAATGCTCAGATTACTTTTTTAATATTCCACATCAATATGACAATCATGCTGCATACACACGACCATTTTTCATGACAAGAAAAGTGCAATTTTTTTAAATTGTTCATTAAAAAACAATCAGGTGTAGGCTCCAGAGCATTTTTCTCGACGAAAAAAATGGACATTAAACATTTAGAACCTGCTTTATTTTTCTCAAATTTTTCCACGTCTTGTTTTTCTCGTCGTGAAAAATGACGGGGAAAAAAATGCATGCTCAGAAGCAAGTTATGAGAAGGGAAATTTGCATAATCAAGCCCAAAGGGTGGCGCCATTCGAATGGAACTTCCCCTTTATAGTGCCGTTGTACGTGTTGTACGTCACCATGCTTTGCTTGAGCATTTTTTATTGTGTGTACACACGATCGTGTGTATGCAAGACAGGCTTGAGAGGAATCACATTTTTTCTGTGACATGAAAAACTGTTGTATGTATGCAGCATTACAATCTCTGATACTATGCAATTGTGTATAACTTTGCAACAGGGCACAACTGTCTATTGTCAAAAAAAATGGTTACTGCACCCACCTGTAACTGGTCACTGCAGCAAGGAGGATTGGAAAGGAAACACATAAAAAAATAACAAAGACATTTCCACGCTCAACTTACCGATCAGCATGTGACCCACTGAATTGCCCTGTCAAGCAGTATGTGTCAAAAACAGGTTCATCTAAATGCATTGTTGGAGGTTTGCATAAATTTGAGTTTAGGTCCACAGAAAATGGGGTTCCTTGCCAAGGCTCTGTGACCTACACATGTATTTTCAAATGTGTACAGCTAAATGCCCATTTTTAATGCCTACTGCTCGACAGGTCAATATGGTTGGTCGCAGGCTGGTTGGTAAGTTGAGTGTGGAAATGTCTTTGTTATTTTTATATGTCTATTGTCAGCAGACACATGGAGAGAGGCTCCAAACATCCATAAAATTCAGTTATTTGAATTTAACTACTTCCCACACTGTGGCCGACTATATACGGCCATATGGTGGCTCTCATCTGCCCGGAGACCATCTATATACGGTTATACGGTTTCCGGCCGCACGCCACTGGTGCTGATGCACGTGCCTGGGGGCTGCAATGTCTGGCAGGCACCCGCCATTGGCAGTCAATGTAAATAGGGACAACCATCGGTCACCTCCCCCAGTCAGTCCCCCTCCCCACAGTAAGAATCACTCCCATGGTACATATTTAAACCCCTTGATGCCCTCTAGTTTTAACCCCTTCCCTGCCAGTCACATTTATACAGTAACCAGTGCATTTTTATAGCACTGTTTGCTGTATAAATGTGAATGGTCCCAAAAATGTGTCAAAAGTGTCCGATGTGTCTGCCGTAATATCACAGTTGTGACAAAAATCGCAGATCGTTGTCATTACTAGTAAAAAATAAATTCTCTCCCCTATTGTGTAACGTTTGCGCAAACCAATCACTATACGCTTATTGTTATTTATTTATTTTTTTACCAAAAATATGTAGCAAAATACATATCGGACTAAACTGAAAAACATATATATATATATATATATATATATGTTTTTTTTTTTAAGTGGGATATTTATTATAGCAAAAACTAAAAAACATTGTGTTTTTTTTTTTCAAAATTGACGCCCTATTTTTGTTTATAACGCAAACAATAAAAATGCACAGGTGATTAAATACCACCAAAAGAAAGTTCTATTTGTGGGAATAAAGGACGCCAATTTTGTTTGGGAGCCAATTGTCATTCAAAGTGTGACAGTGCCGAAAGCTGAATTTTTGCCTGGGCAGGAAGGGGGTATATGTGCCCAGTAAGCAAGTGGTTAAAGGGCCTTATTAGTCCATATAAAGAATCTATGATGTAGAGAGAAGATATTTTCCAAAAGTGTGACATTTCTTGTGCCCAGGAGATGCACAACTGATCGCCCTAATTCCTCACATCATAAGTTTCCTCTCTGCTTTTTTTGCTAATGCGGATAAAAAGAATAGAAGATTTCTAATAGCTATTAGAGACACTATAGTGTTTTCCCAGTAGTTTGTGGAAGAGGATAAAAATGAAAGGTACTATATATTATCCTTGGAGAACCTACCAATCATTGTGTCAGTATACTCGCCCAATACTAAGCAAAAAAAAAAAAGCTTTTCGGCATTCCCATATGAAGAAAGTGCAAACGGTATACAGTATATGGGTCGCCTCATTCTTTGCGGGGATATCAAAAAAGTACTAGACAGAGCATAATTCCGCGTACACACGAGCAGTTTTCATGTTGGAAAAAGTCTGATAAGAGCTTTTGGCTTGGAATTCCGATTGTGTATATGCTTCATCAGACTTTTTCCAAGAGGAAAACCGCTTGTGTGTACGGGGCATTAGGCTTCTGAAAAAAGACAGAGAGCACAAGCTTTTTTTTCCCGCCAGGAAAAAAACTGATCGGAATTTCCAATCGTGTGTACAAATCCCAACACGCAAAATCCTGGCGCATATTCGAAAACAAATCAACGCATGCTCAGAAGCATATGAATTCATTTTCTTGGCTCATTGTAGTCTTTTACGTCACCATATTCTTGGCAGCCAAAAGTTTACCAAACTTGCAAGGCATGTTTGAGTGGAATTCTGTCGGAAAAACCATCAGTTTTTTTTTTTTTGACGGGAAAACCGATCATGTGTACAGGGCATTAGACTCCAATAACCACACAAGGTGACCTTCTTGTGCTCTTCACAATCTGATAAAACTGTAGAATCTTTATGATGCCTGGAGAAGCACTCAGGCCCCGTACACACGAGCAAATACATCTGATCAAATCGGTCGGACAGACCGATTTGAACAGATCTGTCTGCTGGGATGTATTGGTTTAATTGTGTACACACGATCAAACCAAAATCCCCGCCGGCAGACAGCGCGCTGACGTGTCGGTGACGTGGCGGTGACGTTGACGCCGCCACGTCACCGCACCGCGTATGCGTCAAATCCATTCGACGCATGTGCGAGCAGATATGTCTGGTGGTTAGCGTACTAACTAGCAGACATATCGGTTCCGACGGGTTCCCAGCAGACAGATTTCAAAGCATGCTTTCAAATCTGTCGGCTGGCCAAATCCGTCTGATTGCCCGTACACACGATCGAATCTGTCTGCTGAAACGGTCCATCAGACGGGTTTCAGCAGACAGATTTGATCGTGTGTACGCGGCCTGACAGGTCGGAAAAAAAAGATGATACATTATATTTTCAGGTTTTACAAGTTTACTCAAGAATTGCAGGGAATTCCCAGGGAAAGTTATCCCCACTTGAGCTTATCTCCACAATATATGTATATATGTACATACAGTGTATGGAAATCCAGCAAAAAGACCACTGATTGTTTGATTAGTAAAAATATATTTTTTAATATTTACTTTTCTTTCACATTTGTATTTTGAATTGAGGATACATTTTTTTTATTTTATTTTATCAATAGCTTTTTTAAAGTCCTTGTTTCTGAACGTGTATATGATTGGATTAAGCAATGGAGTAATTACAGTGTAAAAGAGAGAGAGGCCCTTGTTCAGAATTTTTAGTTGACCTTTCATTGGAATCAAATACACAGCGATTAGCGCCCCATAAAAAATGCACACTACGGTCAAGTGAGAGCTGCAGGTAGCGAAGGCTTTCTTTCTTCCTGTAATTGATTTAATTTTGAGGATGGTAATAACAATAAAAATATAAGATAAGACAATTATCGAAAAAGGCGCTATCATACAAACAAAACCAACTACATAAGTCTGAATATGGATCCATGAAATATCAGAGCAGGAAAGCTCAAGTATGGGTAGAAAGTCACAGAAGAAGTCATGAATGATGTTTGGTCCACAGTAGTATAGAGTGCACAAAGATATGGATTGAATAAATGTAATTGTAAAACCCATTAACCAAATGATAATCACTGCTTTAATGATGATTGATTGGTTCATTATAGAGTTGTAATGCAGGGGCTTACAGATGGCCAGATACCGGTCATAGGACATCACAGTCAGTAGAAAACACTCTGAGGCCTCAGCATGTACAAAGAAGAAGAACTGGATGATACATCCAGCAAGAGACATGGTACATCCATCATGTAAGATGATATAAAGAAGGTTGGGAAGAATATCTGTAGACAGAAGTATATCAAACAATGAGAGTTGGGTGATGAAGAAGTACATGGGAGACTGAAGTGTTTTACTGAGATGATATAAAACCACAATAAAAATATTTCCATAAATAGTAACACAATATATGAATAACAGCACCAAGAAAAATAGAATATTGATGCTTGTTATATTCAGAAAACCTGGTATTACAATATAAGTGATGTTATTGTGATAGCCCCCCTGGTAAGAGAATATACAAATACATAATTTACATTAAAATACAAAAAAAAATGAGATTATAACCTCTAATGCCACGTACACACGATAATGTTTCGGGTTGTAAAAAATGAAGTTTTTTTTAATGTCATTAAAAATGATCACGTGCGGGCTTCAGAGCATTTTTCGGGTTCTGAAAAACGGGCAATTTTTTTTCGAACATGCTCTATTTTTTAACAATGTGAAAAATCCGCACATGATCAGAAGCAAGTTATGAAACGGGAGCGCTCGTTCTGGTAAAACTACCATTCATAATGGAGTAAGCACATTCATCACGCTGTAACAGACAGAAAAGTGCGACTCATCTTTTACTAACACAAAATCAGCTAAAGCAGTCCAAAGGGTGGCGTTATCCGTATGGAACTTCCCATTTATAGTGCCGTTGTATGTGTTGTACGTCACCGCGCTTTGCTAGAGCATTTTTTTCTAGAGCCTGAAAAACATTGTTTTTTACAACCCGAAAAATGATTGTGTGTGTATGCGGCATAACAATCAGGGCTCTCTGATTCCAATTGTTTTGAATTGCATTGTAACTGTACTGTATACTTTCCCTTTGTAAAGTGCTGAGCAAACTATCGATGCATTATAAATCCTGTGTAATAACATTATTAAAATGAATGTTCAATTTGTCAGAATTATGATGGAGGGCAACACAAAAACAACAGCTATAAACTTCCATTTATCCATTACATTTTTTTTGTAATACCCTTTTACAATATTTTACTTCCCATTTATAGTGCCGTTGTATGTGTTGTACGTCACCGCGCTTTGCTAGAGCATTTTTTTCTAGAGCCTGAAAAACATTGTTTTTTACAACCCGAAAAATGATTGTGTGTGTATGCGGCATAACAATCAGGGCTCTCTGATTCCAATTGTTTTGAATTGCATTGTAACTGTACTGTATACTTTCCCTTTGTAAAGTGCTGAGCAAACTATCGGTGCATTATAAATCCTGTGTAATAACATTATTAAAATGAATGTTCAATTTGTCAGAATTATGATGGAGGGCAACACAAAAACAACAGCTATAAACTTCCATTTATCCATTACATTTTTTTTTGTAATACCCTTTTACAATATTTTACTATCCAGCTGAGTTTTAAACATTTTACTTTATTCTGTATTTTTAGCAAAGAAAAAGGTCACATTGCTCTGTATTTTTTATTTTTTTTACAGACAATTCATGCAAAAATAAAAAGCTGCTTCCCCTTCTGCATCATACCTCTCTAAATGACTGGTGAGTAAGAAGCAGTGTGCTTTGATAGAGGATGACTCCCCTGTAGCCTCACAAATTACAGCTACTAACTCACTGGCTCAGTTCCCTGCCTCAGATCAGCCTTCCTCAGAGCATACTATAAAAGTGATGCTTCTTTCAGTAAAAAGTGATCTACAGTCTGATGTTTGTAGAAACATATATACGTTGCAGACACATATTGGCCAGGCAGAGGAAAGGGTTGATAATATTGAGAGGAAAATGGGAGACTTTGTTGAAGCAAATAATGATTTAGTGGATGTATTTCAAAAGCACACTATTGGCATATAGTGGCTAAAAAATGTAATTGTGGACCTTGAGGACCGACCAAGGAGGAACAAACAATTTTGCAGAGAAGGCCGCTCAGCTGTCGGTTAATTGCCAGCTCCAATATTTTCCACAGTGACTCACCTGATGATGATAATCTGTTTGTCAATCCTTCTGGTTGCTTAAAGTGGTTGTAAGCCCAGGTTCACACTGGGTACGATTTAGTTCGATTTGAGATGCGATTTCACATGTGAAATCGCATCTCAAATCGGCGGCAATTGCCGGCAATGACACCGTCCTAATCGGTGCGACGCTGCATCTGCGGCGCTGCACCGATTTTATAAAAGTAGTTCCTGTACTACTTTTTGCGATTTCAGGACGCGATTTACATTGACATCTGTGCAGAACCCTGCAGAGATGTCTCCTAAATCGAGCAGAAATCGGGACTGCCAGAGGGAGTGAAATTGCGCGAGTTCAGCTGAAATCGCACAATTTCACTCCAGCAGCCCAGTGTGAACCAGGGCTATACCCTAGAAACAAAACACAAAAAAAACCTGCAAGACAAAGTCATAATGAGCTAGCATACTAGCTCATTGTGTATTACATACCCCGTTCACCGATCTGGCCGGCGCCATAGCTCCCGAAGTTACTTCCGGATATAGTGAGCTGTTATTGGCATGAGCCGTGATGACGTCACTACCACGCATGTGCTCGGGAGCCACCGGTAACGGCACAGTCTAACTGAAGCAACAGCGCGACATGCCATTGCTTCAGCGTGCATGTGCCGATGACTACCGACTGCCGATGACTACAGGGGAATATCTCCTAAACCAATGCAAGTTTAGGAGATATCCAGGGTAGCTGCAGGTAAGCCTTATTACAGGCTTACCTGTAGAAAAAATTTGGTTTGTAAGGGTTCACAACCACTTTAAGCTGTTCAGTTCAGTTCCTCTCTGCCTTCACCTTGATCAACACATCCAGGGACTCTCTCCTGTGTACCTGTTGAAGACTTGCTTGGCTGATGTCCCTCCTGGTTCCTGATCCTGCTTGCTGTTCCACTTCGCTGATTCTCCGGTTTCCTGATTTCCTGGCCTATCCTGAAGTACACTGGTCTCTGGTTCCCTGGTGTCCTGGCTTGTCTGATTATTCATTCCAGTTACTGGACTCTGGCTATGATTTGACTACGTTGCTCTGTTTACCTTTTACTATTATTATTATTATTATTGAACAAGTGTGAATTGAACTGCACTTCTGTCTCGATCTGATTCATGGTTATTGACAATAACGCATTCTGAGCTCATTCCATACCTGCAACAACTCATGAAGGCCTTACTCCCTCTTCAAAGAAACCAAAAAATGTTGTCATAGACTGAGCATACAGGTTTCCTAGAGATGTAATTAAATTTTTATTCCATATAAAAGAAAGAGCCTACCTTGCTGCTTGGTAAATGGGAACACTTCCAGACCCCTTTTCAAAACTTCAAATCCATGCAGATTTTGGGAGCAACCTTACAATAGCGCAAAATCTTTGCCTTCATGACCAGCCAACTGCACGACTGTGGAATCTCATACAAGTGGGGCTTTCCAACCAAACTAACAATAACTCATTATAATCACACATATATGTATGCTGCTCTGCAGGTACTGCCAAAATTCTGCCTCAATGGGGTCTAACTAATGCCACTGCATGGAAATCCTCCTCTTCACAGCCACGTAGATTTGTCCATGGAGACTGGTCTACAGTGGGCAATACTTCACCCTGTCCTACACCATATAAAGTTCTGATACCTGATATGCCTTGCCAACACTAGAGGCTTATATTGGATATCAACACAAGATCCCTTTCCGTTGGGCACCTTTCCTTGCACACTCCCACCTATTTCAGGGTGCTAGTTTACTTTGATGTTTTGTTTAGTAATTTACATTGCTCTTTGATGTTCTTGTTGCGAAGGAATTTTACTGCATACTGGTTTACTTTGTTTGACCTGCATGTCTTGTTCTTCAGCATGGTCCGAAATTGCTCAGGTAACTTTTTTAAAACTTTTTTCCATTGATACATGTTCCCTCGGGCAAGATCCGGGTTCTCAAAGACGTTTTTACAGGCAAACTATAGACACCCAGCAGGTACAATATTTAAAGGAATCTTTCATTTTTTTTATTTAAACATTATTAAAATCACTTCTCCAGGAGCAGTGATTTTAATGATGCTTAACCTCCCTGGCGTTATGATTCTGTCTGGAATTTTGTACCAAAAGCGTTGCAATTGTTTTGCAAGGAAATGTGGTGTTATGTATTATAGGCCTGCAATTCTTAGTAAGTACTTACTTAAATCTATCTAAACAAGAGTCTAATAGGCATCCCGGGTATGATTTTTTTTTTTTTTTTTTTATTAAAAATTATAATATAATAAATAATTATAAAAAATTATAACAAATAATAATATAATTATAGTAAAAATTATTGAATAATGTAATCAAATCAAAATCACTGAAATTTGCTCAGTTGCAGAATTTTTGCTGTCATAATTTTTTTTTTTTATGACGAATTTCCCCACAGATCGCTATCGCTAAATTCTGCAAGTGATTATAATTTATTATCGCTGTTTTTTAGCTGCTCTAAAACAATTTTTGCCATAAAGGGACACTTTTGGTTGCTATGGGCAATCTACAGTTTGCAGGGAGAAAGAAAAGTTTTTATTATATAAAATGACATGCAGGGCACAGGGCAGACCACTAGGGACATGGGGGGTGTGTATTTTTTACATACAGTACTGTAATCTATAAGATTACATTGTACTGTATGTAAAGTGTTTGTTTACATTTTTGAATTTGGCGCCGTTCTCCGTCCCCGTGCGTCGTAACGTCGCAGGAAACGGAGCTCGGCGGCACACGGGGACGCTGTGTGAATCGAGCGAGCACCCGCTCGCTCACACAGCGTGGATGCATCGCTGGATCCAGGAAGAAGGTAAGTAAACAGTCTCTGGATTCAGCGAGGCGAGCCCGTGTCTGACACGGGATCAACAATAGTAGCAGCAAATTTTTACCCCGTGTCAGACACGGGAAAAACGCCAAGGAGGTTAAATAAAAAAAAAAAAATTAAAATAAAATTCCTTTAAATATTATACCTGCTGGGTTTTTATACCTGTGATAATGTCTTTAAATAGCACAATCACCTGCCTGCCAGTAATTTAGGAAGAACTGATCTATCTAAGCTATACAGTGTATAAATATATGTACAACTCCTATAACTACTTGCCGACCACCCGCCGTCATATTACTGCGGGACGGTGGCACTGCTGGGCGAGAGCCCGTAGCTATACGTCCGCTCTAAAGCGGCAGCACACGCATCCCCGCTCACCCCCGACCACCGCCGGGCATGTGCGCTCGTTCGTTACAGAGCAGGGACCAGGAGCTTTGTGTGTAAACACAAAGCTCTCTGTCCTGTCAGCGGGGGAAACGCTGATCTTCTGTTCATACAATGTATGAACAGAAGATAAGTGATTTCCCCTAGTGAGGCAACCCCCCTATACAGTTAGAACACACCCAGGAACACACCTAACCCCTTCCCCACCCCCTACTGTTAACCCCTTCGCTGCCAATGGCATTTTTATAGTAATACAATGCATTTTTATAGCATTGATCACTATAAAAATGCCAATGGTCACAAAAATGTCTAAAAAGTGTCCGATGTGTACGCCATAATGTTGCAGTACTGAAAAAAATGCTGATCGACGCCATTACTAGTAAAAAAAAATATTAATAAAAATGCCATAAAACTACCCCCTATTTTGTAAACGCTATAACTTTTGCGCAAACCAATCAATAAATGCTTTTTGCGATTTTTTAAATGAAAAATATGTAGAAGATTACGTATCGGCCTAAACTGAAGAAAAAAATGTATTTTTATATATTTTTGGGGGATATTTATTATAGCAAAAAGTAAAAAATATTGCAAAAAATAGCGCAAAAAATAAAAACTGCAGAGATGATCAAATACCACCAAAGGAAAGCTCTATTTGTGGGAAAAATTTTGTTTGGGAGCCACGTCGCACAACCGCGCAATTGTCAGTTAAAGCGACGCAGTGCCGAATCACAAAAAGTGCTCTGGTCATTGGACAGCAATATGGTCCGGGACTAAAGTGGTTAATGACAACGTCTTTGGCATTTGTTGAGCTAAGTTGTAAAATGCAGTACAATGATAAAAAAATTACCTGGGTAGATGGGTGGTGAAGGAGGTTGTGAAGCATATAGAATTCTACACTTCTTATACTTCTACAGTCCTTCATCAGTATGGAAACACAAAACAAGTCTATATTGTGCCTATGTTTTCATTTATCTACAAACAGTTGTTACATACTGCACCTCGATTCCATTTTTAGAGATGATGTCCGGATGTAATAGTTTACTTTGAAAATCCACGGCAGATAATGTCAGATCAGCCATCATATATTTTAGTGGAAATAATCTACCAGTAAGAGTAAATTATTAGTATCTGTTATTTACCGAGTTGATCTGAAGCCCTTTTATACATTTACTTCTCAGGCCTCGTACACACGATCAAATCTGTCTGCTGGAAACGGTCTGCTAGACCGTTTCAGCAGACAGATTCGATCGTGTGTACGGGCGAGCTGACGGATTTGGCCACCTGACAGATTTCAAAGCATGCTTTGAAATCTATCGGGTGGGAACCCGTCCGCCCGACATGTCTGCCGAATGGATTCGGTGAATGCGCGGGAGTGTTTTACTTCATGGTGCGGTGACGTGGCGGCGTCAACGTCACCGCCGCGTTACCGACACGTCATCGCGCTGTCTGCTGGCGGGGATTTTGGTTTGCTCGTGTGTACACGCGAGCAAACCAAAATCCCAGCAGACAGATTTGTTCAAATCTGTCGGACAGACAGATTTGAACAAATCTGTCTGCTCGTGTGTACGAGGCCTTAGTGTGCTCTGTGTTTTGCATTGCTAATTAATCTTATAGCTAATAATCTTTCAGGCATTATAATTTTTTTAGATTGCATTTCTCCTGACACACAATCTTAATTTAATCTTAAATTGAACACAGTAGGGAACTCCATGTTTTTTGTTAAAACTTTTATCCACTCACCTATTTTCCAGCATTGCCTCTGCTCATTTTGAATAACTTTCATGCATAAACTACAAGGACAATATTCATTGTTTAAAGTGATTGTAAAGTCTTGTTTTAAAAAATAAAAATAAAAATAACAAACATACTTACCTCCTATGTGCAATGGTTTTGCACAGGGCAGCCTGGATTCTCATCTTCACAGGTCCTTCTTTACTGTTCCTGGCCCCTCCCTCCTGTTGAGTGCCCCCACAGCAAGCAGCTTGCTATGGGGGCATCCAAGCTGAGCTGCCGCTCTCTGTGTTCATTCAGACACAGAGTTGCCATTGGGCCCCATCTCTTCTCTGTTCTGATTGGATAAATGGCTTGGATTGACAGCCACAGGAACCAATAGCGCCACTCCTGTGTATCAGCCAATCAGGAGGGAGATCCCCGGGTGGCTAAGGGACTTTTAGATATCGCTGAACAGAGATGGGCTCAGGTAAGTATTAGGGGGTGCTGGGGAGGTTGCTACAAATAGAATAATAAATAAAATGCATTAAGATAAAAAAACGTTCTACCTTTACAACTCTTTTAATGTTTCATATTTTAATATTTGTTTTTTTTAATACATATGGAATGTAGAATATATGGGCCAGATTCAGGTAGATCAGAGCATCTTTGCTCTGGAGTAACGCTTCTCATTTGCGTTACTCTGCCGAAATTTTAGGAGCAAGTGCTGTTATTCAGGAAGCACTTGCTCCTAAAGTTGCGGCAGCGCATCGCAAATGAGCCAGCGGAATTCAAATTGGACGGGTACGGGGCGCGTAGTATTCTAACTATGCGCGATCCCGCGACGAACGTACTGCGCATGCGTCGAGTGTCAATGCATCCCAGTGCGCATGCTCCAAATTCTGTCAGTGAACGTCAATGACGTCACATTCCCATTCATGAATGTTTTACGCAAGCGACGCGATTTGTTTTTTTTCCGACGCAATGACGACGCCTATACTTAACATAGGATACTCCACTAGGGGGCTGCTTTATCTATACGCCGCGTATCGCTTCCGGAAACGTCGTAAAGTCGCGCCCGAAAAAGATTGTGAATTGCCGATTCCCGCTCATTAACATATTTATTGAGCGTAAACCGGCGCCATTTTTAAGTTGAAGTAACGATGCGATGGCGAAATTCAATTACGCCGATCGCATCGGAACTCCAACCCGGCGTTTCTTGTTTTCTGGTTACAGAAAACAAAAACGCCGGCTTAAAGTGACAGTTAGGCTGGCGGATCCATTGATCCGCCAGCCTAACTCTTCATGAATCTGGCCCTTAGAGTCTGCAAAATGCTTTAGACTTGAGACTGGGGCGGAGGTTCACCTTCCAGCAAGACAGTGACCCTAAACATAAAGCCAGAGCTACAATGAAATTGTTTGAATCAAAGTGTATTCATGTGTTAGAATGACCCAGTCAAAGCCCAGACCTAAATCCAATTGAGAATCTGTGGTAAGACTTGAAAATTGCTGTTCACAGACGCTTTCCATCCAATCTGACAGAGCTTGAGATATTTTGCAAAGAATAGATGTGCAAACCTGGTCGAGACATGCCCTAAATGACTTGCAGCTGTAATCGCAGGGAAAGGTGGTTCTATTTAGTATTGACTCAGGGGGGCTGAATACAAATGCACGCCACACTTTTCACATATTTATTTGTAAAAAAATATGCAAACCCTTTATCATTTTCCTTCCACTTCACAATTATGTGCCACTTTGTGCTGGTCTATCACATAAAATCCCAATAAAATAAAATGTCAAGAACTATGAATACTTTTTCAAGGCACTATAGAACAAAAATTGTGGACCGTAAGGACAGATCAAGGAGAGAACAACAAATTTGAGTTCATTCCGTACCTGCAACAACAATTTATGAATGGGGTCAAATTACTGCCACTACTCCTTCTCTTCACAGCCACCTAGACTTGTCTCAGGAGACTGGTCTACAGTGGGCAACACTTGACCCTGTCCTACACCAGGGTCAAGTGTTTTTGACTTTTTGACACCTGCTATGCCTTGCCAACACTAGAGGTTTAAATTGGATCACAACACAAGATCCCTTTCCGACAGACACCTTTCCTTCCACACTCTCACCTATTTTAGGGTGCTAGTTCACTTTGCTGTTTTTTTTTACAGACTGCATATTAAACATGTTATAAAATGATGTATACAATGAAAATGTAGAAAAAAAATCAGTTCAATTGGCATAAACAAATAAATCTATTTCAAGGCACAGCGTGCAGCATGATGTAATGTGAACAGCCCTTCACTAATGGGAACACTAAACAGCGACCCAGGGAAAGTGAATTCGGACTGTTATGCCAATATTTCTGTAAACCATTAGAACAAATCATAAAGTAGATTATAAACATTTTGAATAGAAGGAAAGGGGGGAGAAAAAGAAACAGAAGAGTATAGGTGAGATGGGGGGGTAGGGAGTGCTTCGCTGGTGAAGTACAGTTCCTGCTCGCTGAGAGGGAGCAACTCAAAGATCCGTAATAACTAGGGTTGTCCCGATACCGATACCAGTATCGGTATCGGGACCGATTCCCAGTATTTGCGGGAGTACTTGTACTCCCGCAAATACCCCCGATACCAAAATAGAATACTTCCCCCCCGCCACCCGCCGCTCGCCGCACGTCGCCCGCTGTACAACGCCCGCCGCCGACCGCCGCTAAGCCCCGTGCACCTTGTAAACATGTAAACTTGTAATACCCGCGGCGCCATGTATAGACACGCGATTGGACGGATCCGTCCAATCGCGAGCAAGGGGGGAATGTCTATACACGGATACGTGCATAGACACTCCCCCCTTGCTCGCGATTGGACGGATCTGTCCAATCGCGTGTCTATACATGGCGCCGCGGGTATGTGTTGCACGGGGATTAACCCTGCAGCAGCGGCGGTGGCGGAGGTATGGGGGACATGACATGGCTGCAATATGGGGCACAGGACATGGCTGCATATGTGGGGGGACATGACATGGATGCATATGTGGGGGGACATGACATGGCTGCATATGTGGGGGGACATGACATGGCTGCATATGTGGGGGACATGACATGGATGAATATGTGGGGGGACATGACATGGCTGCATATGTGGGGGGACATGACATGGATGCATATGTGGGGGGACATGACATGGATGCATATGTGGGGGGACATGACATGGATGCATATGTGGGGGGACATGACATGGCTGCATATGTGGGGGGACATGACATGGCTGCATATGTGGGGGGACATGACATGGCTGCATATGTGGGGGGACATGACATGGCTGCAATATGTGGGGGGACATGACATGGCTGCATATGTGGGGGAACATGACATGGATGTAATATGTGGGGGACATGACATGGATGCAATATGTGGGGGACATGACATGGCTGCAATATGTGGGGGACATGACATGGCTGCAATATGTGGGGGACATGACATGGCTGCAATATGTGGGGGACATGACATGGCTGCAATATGTGGGGGACATACATGGCTGCAATATGTGGGGGGACATGGCTGCAATATGTGGGGGGACATGGCTGCATTTGGGGACACGTTTAAAAAAAGTATCGGTATTCGGTATCGGCGACTACTTAAAAAAAAGTATCGGTACTTGTACTCGGTCCTAAAAAAGTGGTATCGGGACAACCCTAGTAATAACTAACTTATTTAATTTACTATCAACATTGTGGGTCCGGGGTGAACCAGGGTGAATTGAGCTAACGTGGTGGCAACTCAGGAAGCCAAGACCAAGTCGTAATCTGAAGAGGCCTTAAAAGCGAACCACGGAGACCATGTTTTTTTGGTAATTTTCAACATAGTCTGAGTTCTGCGCTGAGGTGTCCTCCATATAGCACGTGTCGGCCACTTTTTAAAGCCAATCATGAATGGAAGGGGATTTAGTACTTTTCCAAAGGACAAGGATCAAGGATTTGGCAGCGTTCAAGAGGTGCTTAGTAAGCAAATTTTTATAAAGTTTAATGGAGAAATTGGTAATGTGAAGCAGGCAGCATGCTGCATCCAAATTAAGGCTGGTCTCCGTGATTCACTTCACAATCTCCCCAACTCTGGACCAGTAGCTAGACAGAACGGGGCAGTCCCACCAAATGTGCTTAAGAGTAGCTGTTTCGGTCCCACACCTCCAACATCGGTTTACGGAAACCATTTACTGAGCTTGTCTGGGGTAGCATACCAGTGCGTCAGTAATTTATAGGATGTCTCCTGTGTTCTAGTACTCATAGAGCATTTGTGTGATAAGATGCATGCATTTGTCCATTGTTTATCAGTGATAGCTGTATTCAGATCCTTAGACCATGCTCGCCTAAACCTGTCATCCGACGTGGTAAGTGCATTTTGTAACCATGTGTAAGTAGTGGAGGTAGCTCTGTCGAACTGTAAGCCGTCAGCACAAGTCTTTTCAAAGTCATTCAGTTCTCACGCAAAAAAGTGTTTCCTCTTCCCAGAATTAGCGTAGTCTCTAATCATAAAAAATGTCAACCAAGTCAGTATCGGTAGTTCGTTATCATGTTTAAGTGCTGCCAAGCTTTTAAATACTTCATGTTTAAAACAATCTGTCATTAAATGTGGTTTGTTGGTTATAGGGAGTAGCAAAGCGTCATTCCTCACTCACAGAGGAAAATCTGGGTTATTCCCTTGTGGGGAAAGGGGGCTGAGGACATCTGTCAGGTCAGTCTTGGTGGCCACCTCGCGGAATAAGAGCAAGGTGGTGCCAGTCAGTGGATTCCTTTTGATAGAGTCATGTTGCCATGGAATCCAGGGTGAAAACAACAGGGGGACCTCAAATAGTGAGTTTCCCAACTTAACCCAGTCTTTAGATCCACCATGGCAGTGCCAGTCTATCACCCTCATGAGGTGAGAAGCCAAGTAGTAATTATAGAAGTTCGGTAGATCCATACCACCCCTGTCCTTTGGTCTGGTGAGCAGTGAGAACTTTATTCTCGGTCTTTTATGTTTAAATAGGAATTGTATGGGAGCGGATTGCAAGGTCTTAAAAAACGTCTGGGGTATTCTGATTGGGAGGACCCTAAGAAGATAAAGCAGCTTTGGGAGAATAACCATTTTCAAAATCGCTGCCCTTCCAAACCAGGAGAAAAATCTAGTATTCCAGGTTTGTAAGTCTTTGCGAATGTCTCGCAACAGCAAAGGGAAGTTTTGCTTATAAACAGATGTCAAGTTAGGCTCCTGATACCCATTTAAAGGGGCAGTTAGTCTGAGTTTTAGCCAACGATTCTGTCGTCAGGGAGAGATTCATTGCCTCCGATTTGGTGAAGTTAATGTTGAGGTTTGGGTAGGTATCGTGAAATGGGGGTCTGTCAGGAAAAACAGAAGGTCATCAGCGTAGGCTGCGATCTTGTATTCTGTACCAGCAATTTTAAATCCTGCTATTGATTCATCCTCGTTGACCGTTCTAATGAATGTTTCTAATGATAGGATGAACAAGAGCGGGGACAGAGGGCAGCCCTGTCTGGTCCCATTTGTGATCAAGACCTTCTCCGACAGTGAGCCATTCACTTTTAATCTGGCTGTAGGTCTATCATAAAGGGCATTAATCCAGGACATTATGTGCGGGCCAAGGCCTATACATTTACAAGTAGCTTTCATGTAGTCCCATGCAACTCTATCAAAAGCCTTCTCCACATCTGTGGACAGGAGAAGGCCTTCAACAGTGCCTCTCCATGCCTTGATTGCTAGGCACGCAGGGGCACATTATCACATTATCTCTCGCCTCTCTACCCGGTATAAAGCCCACCTGATCTCGGCCCACCAAAGAGGTTATCAAGGGTCTCAGCCTATTGGCCATGATTTTCGATTTTGAGGTCTAAATTTAATAAGGAGATGGGTCTGTAACTAAAGCAGTCTGTGTGGTCTTTCCCTGGCTTCGGGATTAATGTGATATAAGCAGAGAGAAATTTAGCGGGCACTGATCTGGGAGATGACAATGAATTTAAAGGACCAGTCAGATGAGTTGATAGTGTGTCGCAAAATGTCTTGTAATAACGCGACGTGAACCCATCAGGCCCCGGGCTTTTCCCTGATTTCAGATCTTGAATTTCCAACTGAGTTTCCTCTACAGTGATTTGTCCCTCTAGAGGATTTAGCAGCAGTTCATCAAGTTTGGGGAGACCACTTTTGTTTAGGTAGTCTAGTATAGCAGTAGCACTATCACCTTCCACCGTTCGAGGCTTATGTTGCTTCAGAAAGTTATATAGCTCTGAGTAGAATTGATGAAACTGCGCAGCTATAGCCTCCGTAGATACCTCTAGTGCTCCACTACTTGACCTTATGCTGGGAATGTGGTTAACGGCATTAGCTTATTTTTAAAAAATAGCATCCTCTTAGTTTTAGACTCAAACAACTCCCGTAGGGCTTTCCGTGTTTCGAGTAATTCCGACACAGACTGTATCGACAAGTATTGTCCAAGTGTAAGACCGCTTGAGCTTGTTGTCTTTTTCTCTGGGAGCCTAATCTAATCAGGTTACCTCTCATGTAACACTTATGTGCCTGCCAGACCGTCATATGGTCCATTTTAGGTGCAACATTGAGACAAAGGTATTCCAAGAGAGAGGAAGTAATTTTTGGGAGTAACTCTGGATCTGTTAAGAGTGAGGCGTTCAACCTCCAAGTATTCGGTCTGGGTGTTGACAGTCTGAAGTCTAGTGCTAAGGAAATTGGGGCATGGTCTGATAGTGATTGGATGCCAATATGGGCATCTGTCACTCGGTGGAGGACCCGTTGGGTGATAAACAGGTAGTCAATTTGTGAATAACGATTGTGTGGTATCGAATGGAATGTAAAGTCTCTGGTGTAAGGGTGGAGGAATCTCCAGGTATCTATCAGCTGTAAGGAGGTAAGCATTTTTGTAAGTCTCTTAAGAACACGGTACGTAATGCAAGATTTACCTGATGAGGCGTCCAAGGTCGGGACCAAAGGTACGTTAAAGTCACCTTCTAAAATAAGGGGACCCGACATGAACCCCATCAGTTAATGGGTTAGCGTCTGACAAAAGGTCACATGTGCTGCATTGGAAAAGTAGACGTTCGCAAGAGTGATGGGTTTGCCCATGTATGTACCTTTTAAGAAAACATATCTTCCCTCTGGATCCACTAAATGGTCAGTAAGGGTAAAGGGTGCGTCTTTACTATTCAGTATTGTTACCCCTTTAGTCTTAGCCTTGTCGTTGGTCGCATGGTGTGCTGTGGTGAAGTAGGCATTAGTCAATGTTTGGACATGTTCTGTTTTAAAGTGGGTCTCCTGCAGGAAGACAAAGTGGGGCTTAAGTTCTCTGAGCAAGGATGTCCTTTTCTCAGGGATGTTCAAACCTTTTGTGTGTGATATTATGACCGGACTCTTTCCCAGGGATGAGTAGGCCATCAGTCTCAGACACATCTGCCACCAGTGGAGACTCTATAACAAACTTTTAGGCTGTTGTTAGAGATCTGTATCAACCAAGCGATGTAATAACTATATCAGTCAACTCGTTGGGGGTGGGAGGAGGGGAGGGGTAGGGATTAGAGGGAAGAAAGCAGGAGAAGACAAGGATGGAATAGAAGAAGAAAAAGATGAGTACTTGGAAATAAATCCAGCAGCGAAAGATACAACTTACGTACACTTTAGAACAAAAATAACTGTCTCTAAAGTAAAAGAAAATAGTATACCAGGATAGAGAAATCTCCATCCAGGTATAGACTTTGGGAACGTGAAACGTCAGCGACCAGTATTCCTAAATACATTTCCTGTGGGGAAATCCATTGGTTAAGAATCAACGCATGCTCAGAATCAAGTTGATGCATGCTCGGAAGCATGGAACTTAATTTTTCACAGCACGTGGTTCTGTTTTACATCACCGCGTTCTGACATGATTGTTTTATTAACTGATTGTGTCAGCTTTATCGGATATCTGATAAAAAAATCCATCAGATCGTTTTCATCGGATGAACGGATCGCGTGTACAGGGCATTACTATACAGACATCACATCAGATGTATCTGGTCCCATATTTGTGAGTGCAATACTGGATTCACACTATATGCAGAGCGGTTAGCCGCAGAGGGTCCGGTGTGTGTCCCTGTTCACCATTTCACTGGTGAATCGGTTCCAAATTTTGCCTGAATTTGGACCTGAAACTGAGCTAAACACCCACAGGACTCTTCTGCAGTGCGGTCCAAGGCCACCCCGGAGATGTGTGAAACGGCTCTATTTTTTTTTTACTTTAAAGATGTTTATTAAAGACACAGTAGAGAACAAACACAGAGAGGTACACTCAATCGTGACAAAGTCACTCAGTAACAATAGTACAAAGCTTATGCAGAATTAACAATAACTAAACTGAAATCAAAGACAGTATAAGATGCAATACTATCAGAATGTGGATTCAGTAAAAAGAAAAATGCGTATTACGCAACCGGTACAAGAACACAAGCTAAATAACCACATGAGGGTACAACAATTATAAATGTATAAATGTATCAGAAAATCAGAAGAGAAGAAGAACGAATGGAAAAGCGAGAAATTATGGTAACAGAAAAAATAAAATAAGAGGAAAGTAATATGCACTCAGGAACAAATGTATATAAAGGGAGCACTTCAGAGACAGAGGACCAGCCCTTACAGAACAAACAGAGGGGTAGGAAGGAGGTCTAGGATGGAAGGCGTATAAGCCACCATGGATTCCATTTAGCTTCATAAGTAGGCATTGTATCACGTAGTTTATGAAAAATTTGTTCTCACAGCCTAATATGGTCCATTCTTGAGAGGACCTGGGAGAAAGGGACCGTGGGAGACTTCCAATTGAAAGCTACAGCCCAAAGGACTGCAGTGCAAAGTGAGTGTATCAATCGCCCCAGGGGACTAGGGGTGTCAGGAATTTTTTCAAACAGCAGGCAATGCCTGTATGAAAGATCTACATGACCATCCACCAATCTGTCTACAAGATCCAAGGCGGCTCTCCAAACCGAAGAGACTTTCTCACAATCCCAAAATATATGATAAAAAGTCCCCGGTGTCGGGCAACCCCTAAAACAATTTGGGGAGGACTGGGGGAAAATCTGGTGAATGCGCTGAGGAGTTAAATACCAACGGGTAAATAATTTAATAGCAGTCTCCCTGAAGGACAGTGAGACCGTGCACTTACAGAGATTCTGCCAGTTAGCTTCCCAGTCTCCCAACCCATACTCCAGACCCAACTCCGAATCCCAACTAACCATATACTTCAACTTGATCCGGTCACGATCACCAGTCAACACGGTATATATAGTAGATATCATACCTCTCTGTCTTGGACCAGACTTACATAAAGATTCGAAGGGGGAAAGAGAAGGGGATGGGGACAGTGCATAATGAATCATGAAGAAATGCCGAATTTGGAGAAACCTATAAAATTCCCAAACTGGAGCCCCCATAAGAGACTGCAGTTGGGGAAAGGAGATAAACTTACCATCCTTCTGCAGATCCTCTAAGGTCGTCAGACCAGATGAGATCCACCATCGGAAAGAATCAGGGCCCGAAAAGGCAGGTGGGAGTCTGGGGTCTCCCAGGAAAGATGTTCCCGGGGGAGCCACAGAGGCCAGAGACAACGGAGAACAATAGCGTCTCCATAATGTCAAACCCTAAAACACCAGCAGGTTAAGGTCAGATAATTCAGGTGGGAGAGGGCCCGAAAACCACAACAGGCCTGGTAAGTAATAAGGGGAAATAGCATCATAAGCCGAGTCCCTATATAACTTGTCCAGCTCAGAAGAGAGCTTAACGATCTTGGCTTTGTTTGAAGCATTACGAGCTGAAGCCAATTTAATAAAGACACCCCGCAACACTGCCTTATGAGTAACCCAAAGTGTAGAGATTGGGGTCTCAGGGAGATCGTTAGTAGAGAAAAATGATTCAATAGATCGAGAGAGTTCCGATTCGACCAAAGGGTCAGAGAGAAGTCCTTCATTCAACCGCCATGTAAAGGTAGAGGGGGGCATCCTAATGAACTCAGTGGAAAAAGCCGTTATTTGATGGTCAGACCATACACAGTTATGTATACTAGCGCAGCCGGAATTAGCGAGAATGACAGGAGTAGTAAAAATATAATCCAGCCTCGCATAGCTCTGGTGGGGGAACGAAAAAAAAGTAAATTCCTTTGAGCCAACATTAAGGGCTCTCCAGGAATCAATTAGTTGTAGATCAATCAGTTTGCGGGAAAGGGATTTAGGGAAGGCTTTTGAAAAGGGGGAGGCGTGGCTCCTATCCAATGAGGGAGTAGAAACTAAATTAAAATCGCCACCAATGATCATATGGGGGGATAAAAAACGTTCCAAAACAGCAAAAAAAGAAGAAAAAAATGTAGCAGCAGCTTCATTAGGAGCATACACACTTGCTATTGTACATTCCCTATCGTTTAAGATTCCTTTTATGATAACAAATCTACTCTCCTTATCTCTATAGACATGATGAACCTCAAATGGGAGAGAGGAATGATAAAATATAGCTGCACCCCTACATTTAGAAGAATGGAGGGTATAATAAGCTTGTGGGAAATGCCTATCAAAAAATTTCGGATGGGATGCCTGCGAGAAATGAGTCTCCTGTAAGAGTAAAATCTTAGCCCCAAGAAGTTTATATTGTGAAAACGCCTTTTTCCGCTTCACCGAGTAGTTGAATCCCTTAACATTATGGGAAATACACTTAATAGCCATCAGGGGAGTAATAGGATAGATCAGCTGAAAAGGCCAAAAAGAAAACCTCTAGGAGCGGTTGAGGCAAGAAACCCATCTCAGCAGGCATCCCACTACCGAATGAGAATATCCCCCAAGTTAAAGAACAGCTGTAAATTATACATAAATAAGTCAGAAATCCCATATCAAGAACAGAGATTAACAATCGTAACTTAGCATCATTAAGCAATATGACGAATAACTTAACCTTTGAGCACTGACAGTTATAAGAAGTCATCCAGTGGGTTGAATAGCATATAAGAGTCAACCAAAAAAGAATAATAAAAAAATTAAAAATAAAAAAGAAGAAAAAAGAAGACATAGATACAGAAAGAGTGGATCAGGAAAAGTGTAAGTCCTGAAGAAAAATTCAAAAATACAGAGACTTCCACGTCTCACGACTAGCAAGTCCACGACTGCAAACCAGTGGGAAAAAAAAAAAAAACGATTAAAGCAGTCTATGGATTCACTAGAGGGGGGGCAACCTGCGACCACGCTACGGAACAGACAACAGGAAAAAAACAGTGATAGGAAGTTCCAGATGCATGTCAGGGAGAAGAAGCGCAATCCACAAGCCTCATGCCAAAATAAAAAATAAAAAAAGGGGAAACAGGTAGACTGAAAACATGAGTTCCAGCTAAGGGAAACATTGACAATGCTGAGGATCAGACTGGCAAGTTCCTTGGGGAGCCTTCCCCATATCGAATCCTCCTCCTGTCACGTCTCGGTGGTGGTGTTTGGCAGATTTGAGAAGGGCGAGGAGTAGGTGGTAAGCGGCGAATCGCTTCAGCCTCCAGTAAGCCGAGCTTGACCAGGATTTCTTTACCCTCAAAGACCGATGTGGCATTATATGTGGAGCCATTATGAGGGATCACAAGCTTGAAGGGGAACCCCCATTTGTAGCGGATCCTAGCTGACTGAAGTACCGATGTGATCTCCTTCATACCCCTCCGTCTGTCCAGCGTAGCAGGGGATAGATCAGGGAAGATCTGAATAGTGAAGTCATCCAGGGTGATCCGCGGCGAATTGCGGGCAGCTCTCAGGATCTCCTCTTTGATCAAGAAATCCTTCAAGCAGAGAATTATATCTCTTGGAGGTCTGTCCTCGGGGGGCTTAGGTCTGAGAGCCCTGTGGATCCGGTCGCACATAAAAGCTGCGGCGTCGCAATCTGGAAGCAGGGACTTAAACAACCGAATCACCGCCGGAATCAGGTCCGTGATCTGTTCTGGAAACCCACGCAAACGAAGGTTTTGGCGGCGGTTCCTGTTGTCGAGGTCCTCGACTTGTTATTGGAGATGGGCGAAGGCTGTAGAAAGACTCTCATGTTCCCGACTCAACTCACTGTACGCTAGGGCCAATTCATCGTGCTTGGTCTCGAGTAAGTCCGTGCGGGAGCCCAAAGACGAGATTTCTTGGGAAAGCGTATGGGAAGTTTTGTTAAGTTCCGATTGGAACTTCGAAGCTAGCCGGGAGTACATGGCTTCAAGGCTGGAGTCAAGATCAGCTTTAGATAGAGCGGCAGGATACTCACAGCCCAAGGAATGAGGAGGAGAGGCCCTTTCTGGAGGCAAGGCCGGAGCCGAGGCGCCATCTTGGGCCATGCCGTAGTGTTCCCTGGCACGGAGGAGGTAGTGGGTTAGAGAGGTCTGGGCAGCTCCCTTGTTCTTTTTCTTCGTCGGCGACATGCACCGGAGTCACCAGAGCCAGGGGGTGTAAATTAGGAGGATAGTCAGAAATGCAATAACCCCCGGGAGGATTAATCAGTCCCGAAGCGCAAGGAGCTGGTGTGCTAAGCGTCCATCTCGTATCGCGCCGCGCATGCGCCCTCTATGGAACGGCTCTATTAAAGGGGTTGTAAAATATTTTTTTTCCCCCAAAATAGCTTCCTTTACCTTAGTGCAGTCCTCCTAAACTTACCTCACCCTTTGATTTTGCTTTTAAATGTCCTTATTTCTTCTAAAAAATCCTGTAACTCACCACCGCAATGCAAGGCTTTCTTCCTGGTGTGGCGAAAGCCTCTTGAGGGGGGGCAAGCAGGAGTGTCAGGACGCCCACTAACACACAGCTCCTTTCTCTATCTGCAAATTAGAGAGTGTGCTGACTTGCCTGCTCGCCCCCCCCCTCCCCCTCAAGAGGCTTTCTCCACACCAGGGAGAAAGCCTCGCATTACGGTGGTGAGTTACAGACAGAAGAACAGGAAGTGAGGATTTCTCAGAAGAAATAAGTAAATTTAAAAGCAAAATGGAAGGAAAAGGTAAGTGAAGGTAAAGGAAGATATTTAGGGAAAAAATGTGAACCTGGCCTAAGTGTGTGATATCCTAATAAAGATGTTACTGCACTATGTGGCTCTTCTCTCTTTCGATACAACAAGACACTAAACAAGGAAAACTCAAAATCGAAAATGTAAATGTTTAATGACAACTTCCTTTGGCATTTGTTGAGCTGAGTTGCAAATTTCGGTACAAGGATGAAAAATGACCTGGGTAGATTGGGTGGTAAAGGAGGTTGTGAAGCATATAGAATTCTACACTTCTACAGTCTTTCATCATTGGGAAACACAAAACAAGTCTATATTGTGCCTATGTTTTCATTTATCTACAAACAGTTGTTACATACTGCACCTCGATTCTATTGTTAGAGATGATGTCCGGATGTAATAGTTTACTTTGAAAATCCCCGGCAGATAATGTCAGATCAGCCATCATATATTTTAGTGGAAATAATCTACCACTAAGAGTAAATTATTAGTATCTGTTATTTACTAAGTTGATCTGAAGCCCTTTTATACATTTACTTCTCAGTGTGCTCTGTGTTTTGCATTGCTAATTAATTTCATAGCTAAAAATCTTTCAGGCATTATATATTTTTTTAGATTGCATTTCTCCTGACACACAATCTTAATTTAATCTTAAATTGAATGCAGTAGGGAACTCCATGTTTATTGTTAAAACTTTTAGCCACTCACCTATTTTCTAGCATTGCCTCTGCTTATTTTGAATAACTTTCATGCATAATTTACAAGGACAATATTCATTGTTTAAAGTGATTGTAAAGTCTTGTTTTTAAAAATAAAAATAAAAATAAAAATATCAAACATACTTACCTCCTATGTGTAATGGTTTTGCACAGGGCAGCCTAGATCCTCCTCTTCTTGGGTCCCTTTTATGTGCTCCTGGCCCCTCCCTCCTGTTGAGTGCCCCCACAGCAATCATTTTTCTGTGGGGGCACCCGAGCCAAACTGCTGCTCTCTATGTCTATTCAGACAGGGAGCTGCCATTGGGCCCCCGCCTCCCCTCTCTCTTGATTGGCTAACTGACTTTGATTGAGAGCTGTGGGAGCCAATGGCATTGCTGCTGTGTCTCAGTCAATCAGGAGAGTGGCTAAGGAACTTGTGGACATTGCTGGAGAGAGATGGGGCTCAGGTAAGTATTAGGGGGTATAAGTGAAAACTATTGCGCTACTGGGAGTAAATCAATGTTAAAGTGAATGAAGTTAAAATGCGTGATGTGGAGGCAGCTAAATCTAGTAGTGTTCACTGTACACAAAAAGGAAATAAAGAAAAATTGTGATAAGCAATGCGTACACAGCAGCGTCTTACGTATCTCTGTTGGCCTCCGGCTTGCGGTGTTGTCACGTGATCCCGAATCCCTACGTTGTTACGTCATGTACCTCACGGTTCCCTGATGAAGTCACAAGGTACATGATGTAATGACGTAGGGATTCAGGATCACGTGTCACCACCGCAAGCCGGAGACCAACAGAGATACGTAAGATGGCGCTGTGTACGCTGCGTCCCACATTCATTTTATGCATTTGCCACTTTGATTACATGTAAGGCCTCGTACACACGAGGGGATATGTCCGCTGAAAACGGTCTGATGGACCGTTTCAGCAGACATCTCCGCTCGTGTGTATGGGCTAGCGGACAGATTTCTCCACCCGACAGATTTCAAAGCATGCTTTGAAATCTATCCGGTGGGAATCTGTCCGCCCGACATGTCTGCTGGTTAGTACACTTACCAGCAGACATGTCGTCCCCCACCGCCGCCGCGCCGCCGCCGAATGGATTCGGCGCATTCGCGGAAGTGTTTAACTTCCTGGTGCGGTGACGTGGCGGTGACGTGGCGGCGTCAACGTCACCGCCGCGTCACCGCCACGTCACCGCGCCGTCCGGCCCGGGGAATTTGATCCGATGGTGTGTACACGCCATCGGATCAAACTCCCGATCGGACATATCCGATGGAAATGGTCCGCGGACCGTTTTCATCGGATATGTCCGATCGTGTGTACGAGGCCTAAGAGTCCACTTTTTACACTTGAATAAAGTACCCCCCCCCTTTTTACTGTACTTTACCATCATAACATCCATTTTGTTCTCTCTCTCTCCCCCTCTTATTGAGCATTGAGCACCTGTATAGACCTGCTATTCACTTTGGGAACAGAGCCAGTCACAGCGGCAAGTGACCATTGCAGAGGATACTGTATTATTGGGAAGTATTCTGATGTTCATTCCTGGATACGCTTACACCCATGCTACATGCCTTTATCCCGCTACGATGTGGCAAGAGTTTTGGGAGACTAGTTATGGATGCCTCCTTATCTACATTGTGATTCACATGTAGCTATCATTTAAAGATTATCCATTTGATGCCCGAAATCAGTTTCCCTGGCTATAGGACATTTTCTCCTTATTTAGGATATTGCTCATCTCCAGTATATTCATTGGCCCACCTGTGATGTCCACAGTTTTGCACGTATATTCATTGAGTTATATATGCTTTCACTAGTGATTTATTTTGTTTCTTTATGTTATGTTACACTTTATCACCAGTCATCAGGTATATACTAGTTATTGCTAGTTTGGAAGGTTGTTGTAGTATTCACTTTATTAGTCTTGCCATAGTGTGTAGCGCTTATCACAATTTTTCTTTAAGTATTAGGCCGCGTACACACGATCAAATCTATCTGCTGGAAACGGTCGGCCCGACCGTCCCAGCAGACAGATTTGACCGTGTGTACGGGCGAGCCGACGGATTTGGCCACCCAACAGATTTCAAATCATGCTTTGAAATCTGTCGGCTGGGAACCCGTCCGCCCGACATGTCTGCTGGTTAGTACGCTAACCAGCAGACATGTCTTCTCGCACACAGGCCGAATGGTTTTGACGCATGCGCGGAAGTGTTTTACTTCCTGGTGCAGTGACGTGGCTGCGTCAACGTCACCGCCACGTCACCGCACCGTCTGGCGGCGGGGATTTTGGTTTGATCGTGTGTACATGATCAAACCAATATGTCCCCAGCAGACAGATTTGTTCAAATCGGTCGGCCCGACCGATTTGAACAAATCTGTCTGCTCGTGTGTACGCGGCCTTAGGGGGTCCTGGGGAGGCTGCTACAGACAGAAGGCTTTTTATTCTAATGAAAAAAATGCATTAATGGGGTTGTAAATGTTTATTTTTTATTTTCTAAATTGGTTCCTTTAACCGCTTAACGACCGCCGCATGTAAATGTACATCCACAGAATGACACGTACAGTCAGATGGACGTAACGGTATGTCCCTGCCTTCCCGTGGGTCAGGGGTCCGATCAGGACCCCCCTGTGCTACATGCGGTGGTCGGTAAGCCTCTGGGAGCGATCCTCTGGGATGAGGGGGTGGCTGTTTGTTTCTGTCCGCCCCCTCGCGATCGCTCCCAGCGAATCCGCTTTGCCCGCCCTCTGCCTGTGTAATGTAAACAAAGGCAGAGGAAGTGATGTCACCCCTCCTCTCGGCGGTATTTTCGTTCCAGTGAGAGGAGAGAAGACATCACAAGTGAGTTGCACAACAGCACACTGACACCATACACATAGGCACATTAACCCCTTCAGATCACCCCCTCCCAGCCTCCTGTCACAGTGTCACTGATTGCAGTGATCATATATTTACTGATCACTGCATTTAGTGTCAGTGTGACAGTTAGTGTGACAGGCAGTTAGTGTTAGGTCCAGGGTAGCCCCCTACCCCCCTAATAAAGGTTTAACCACTTAATCACGGCCCTAGTTAACCCTTTCACCCCCTATTGCCAGTGTCACTAAGCGATCTGTTTTCTAATCGCTGTATTAGTGTCACTGTTGCCGCTAGGTAGCTATATTTTTTTTTTTTGATATTGTGATTTTTTTTACTAAAGACATGTGGCTGAATACATTTTGGCCTAAATGTTTGATTAAATTTGGTTTATTCGATTTTTTTTATAGCAAAAAGTAGAAAATATCATGTTTTTTTTTCAAAATTTTCAGTCTTTTTCCGTTTATATCGCAAAAAATAAAAATCGCAGAGGCAATCAAATACCATTGAAAGAAAGCTCTATTTGTGGGAAGAAAAGGACGCAAATTTAGTTTCGGTATAACATTTCATGACCACGCAATTACCAGTTAAAGCAGCGCAGTGCCAAATTGTAAAAACACCTTTGGGCATTTAGCAGCATATTGGTCCGGGGCTTAAGTGGTTAAGCTAGTCAGTTGTTGTTACCTTTTCCCTCGATTTCACTTCTAAATGTTTTTTTTTCGTTTGTTTTCTGAATTTCTGAATTTCTCACTTCCTGTTCCTCCTCAGTAAGGTGTTCTGACTGACTTTCCACCGCTCAGATGATGGTGGAAAGCTTACCTAGGAGAAACAGGAAGTGGGAATTTCAGACAAAGAAAAAAAACAATTAGAAGGGAAATCAAAGGAAAATGTAAGTGAACCAACAATGCACTAGCTTAAAGGAACCTATTTAGAAAAAAAAAAAAACCTTTACAACCCCTTTAAGATAAAAAAAAAAACCTTCTACCTTTTCAACTCCTTCAGTGTTTCATATTTTAAAGTGGAGTTCCACCCAGGAAAACCACATTTGGCCAAAAGTCTTAAAAAAATACATTAAAAAAAACGTGAAAAAAAAATACTCACCCGAAACACCTGTTGCTATGCGGAAGTCCGTAATCTGCCTCTTCCACACAGGCCTCTTCTGCCTTCTTCTTGTCCTTCTCCTTGTGAATGGGGCGTGCTGCTTTCTGGGAACTGTGTGTGTTCTCAGAGAGCAGCGCGGCCATTAAACAAGCCAGCGTGAGACTCACGCAGGCGCAGTGAGGAAATAGTGTGAATGGCGGCGCGGGACCCGGAGCGATCGTGGGATACTCACCCGGCATCGGGGAGGGCCGTCAGCGCGGGCGCCTAGGACAGGTAAGTGTCCTTATTCAAAGTCAGCAGCTACAAAGCTGCCGACTTTGAAAAAAATAAAAAATGCGGGTGGAGCTCCGCTTTAATATTTATGTTTCTGCAATAGATATGGAATGTAGAATATTCGTTATGAATTATCAGTTTCCATCAAAATTGTGCAGGTTCTCATTGATCCAAGTCATGGTATATCATAATAGTAAGTCATATTCAACTGGAATTGTTCTGCAATTTTGAAGATGTTTCTTAGCTTTTCTAAGCCACTCCTTCAACTCCAATGGGTGGTAGAAAAAAAAACAGAATGTACCGTATTTTCTGGCGTATAAGATGATCTTTTGAATGCAAAAATGCATCCGAAGTCGGAGGTCATCTAATAAGCCGGTATCCATCTCCGTCAGGCTGCAGGCATCCATCACGCAGGCGCAGTTTAAAAGCCGCGCCTCCTCCTCAGACTGTTCCGCGTTTGGCGGAACATTCATTTTCCCAGCAGGGCCTCTGTTCAGTGTTCCGCCAATCACGGATACCTTCTCATTCTCGGACGAGAGGACATCTGTGATTGGCGGAACACTGAACAGATGCCCTGCTGGGAAAATTAGTGCTCCGCCAATCGCGGAACAGTCTGAGGAGGAGACGCGGCTTTTGAATCATGGATGCCTGCAGCCTGGAGGCCAAAATCAAAATCGGAAAAGAAAGTAAGGTAGGGAGATCATGGTGGCACAGTGGAGGCATGTGGAGGCACAGTGGTGGCACAGTGGTGGCACAGTGGAGGCATGTGGAGGCACAGTGGTGGCACAGTGGAGGCATGTGATGGCACAGTGGAGGCGTGTGATGGCACAGCGGAGGCATGTAATGTAATGGCACAGTGAGGCAAGTAATGTAATGTACTGGCACAGTGAGGCATGTAATGTAATATAATTGCACAGTGAGATCTGAAAAAAAGCCTGTTTCTGTCAGCAGTTGTTCCCGTCAGTGGTTGTTCTGGCTACCCCTCAGCTTCCAGAAAGACTAGTAGGAAGGGGGTAGTCTTATACGGTGAGTATATCAATAAAATCAACATTTTTGCTATGGAAAAATAGTAGGGGTCGGTATAAATACGGTATATCCACACAGGTTCTACTGAGTGAAGTTTTAAGATGTTTCTTAGTTTTTCTAAGCCACTCCTTCAACTCTAATGGGTGGTGGGAAAATATCCCAGAAAATATCCCAGAATTTTAATTTTAAGTTCTTTTTTGTAGGTTAAGCTCCCAAAAAAACAAGCTTAATGTCCCTAGTTTGCTTTGTGGAACTTCAAATCGCACACAACTCATAGGATAGGTTTGGGATGTTGAGATCTTAAGCTATGCAAAGTTTCAAGGCAATTGATTGAGGTTTAGGCACTTTATTGATCATTAAGCTACATTAAGCCAAGTTCATATTAAATGTTTTAGTATTGTAAAATATAGCTTAATGTGAAGGTTCTCATTGATCCAGGTCATGGTTAGTGTTGAGCGGAATACGCCATATTCAATTTCGCGATATTGCGCGAATATATAGAAGAATATTCGCTAATATCGAATATTCGTGATATTTTATCCAAAAAAAAATTGCGAAATTTCGCTAATTTCTAAAATGATTGCGAAATTCTCATAAACGGAGATCATTTCCTGTATTACTAAACTAATATGCACTAAACACTAACTCTACACTAACTATATTTAAAAGAAAGGAGAATAAGGGGGCAAAAGAAGGGCGGAGAAGATAATTGCGCAATATTCCTATTGCGCGATTATCTTCTCCGCCCTTCTTTTGCATCAGAGCCAATCAGAATAACTCGAATATTCGGCAAAAGGAATATCGCGCAATATTATTTTTGCCGAATATTCGAGTTATTCTGATTGGCTCTGATGCAAAAGAAGGGCCGAGTAGCTGATGCGATTCTTTTATGTTGCCGAAAATTCGCAATCCGCGAATTTTCGGCAACATAAAAGAATCGCATCAGCTACTCGGCCCAGGGTCTCTAATCATACCAGCAATGCTTTTAGACGTCGATGGAGATCACTAGGATGTGATCTGTTTTAAAAATAAATTTGAAAAAATACGAATATTCGCCATAGCGAATATTCGCCACAATATTCGAGTTATTCACGAATACTCGAATATGCAATATTCGTAGCGAATATTCGCAATGCGAATATTCGTGAGCAACACTAGTCATGGTATATCGTAATAGTAAGTCATATTCAACTGGACTTGTTCTGCAATTTTGAAGATGTTTCTTATTTTTTCTAAGCCACTCCTTCAGACTCCAATGAGTGGTAGGAAAATATCCCAGAATTTATATCCACACAGGTTCTACTGTGTGAAATTTGGGGGAAATTGGTTAACATTTAAGGTCTTTTAAGGCTCCCCAAAAAACAATCTTGATGTCCCTAGTTTGCCCAGCAGGGCCTGGGAGATTCACCTCCAATCCAGGATACGCTTCATGGAATGTGTCAAGGCAGATGACGTGAGATGGTCTAAAAACTGAATGGGAGTTGATTGGCGGAAACTTGTGGAACCACCCTGTTCTGGTCAAAATTATGTGCTCCGCCAATCGCGGAACAGTCTGAGGAGGAGACGCGGCTTTTGAATCATGGATGCCTGCAGCCTGGAATCCAAAATCAAAATAATGGAAAAGAAAGTAAGTAGGGAGATCATGGTGGCACACATGGAGGCATCTATACCAGTGCACAGTTTCACAGTTTATTCCTTTAGGCACAGTGGTGGCACAGTGATGCAATGTGATATATAAACAGCGGAGGCATATATAAATATCTACAAGTTTTTAGAAGCACTGAAAAAAAGCCTGTTTCTGTCACCATCTTGTTCTGGCTACCCCTAGGATAGGAAGGGGGTTCTTATACGGTGAGTATATCCCAAAATCAACATTTTTGCTCTGCTGCTACTTCATGAAGTTTTAAGATGTTTCACTTAATTTATTTTAATTTTAATTTTAAGTTCTTTTTTGTTATCCCAAAAAAACAAGCTGGACAACTTCAAATCGCACACAACTTTTTGGGATGTTGAGATCCAGTTTTAGCGCTGATTAAGCCAAGTTCATATTAAATGTTTTAGTATTGTAAAATATAGCATTTGGATTTTGATCCACTTTTTGATATTTATCCAAAAAAAAATTTGTTTTTTTATGTATGTATTACTAAACTAATATGCACTACACTAACTCTACACTAACTATATTTAAAAGAAAGGAGAATAAGGGGGCAAAAGAAGGGCGGAGAAGATTAGGAGTTATCTTCTCCGCCCTTTTACTCATTCGGCAAAAGGAATGGACTTTTATTAAACAGCTGCTGTTTTATTTATTATACATGGTTTTAAAAATAAATTTGAAAAAATGATATAAGTTTTATTAATTTGTATTACTTATTTTTTCTAAGCCACTCCTTCAACTCCAATGAGTTTATATTTTCTCCCCTAAACGTTAACTATTTTTTTTTTCCCCAAAAAACAATATTTAACCACAGGTGGGAGATTCATTAGTCGCCATGGAATGTGTCAAGGCAGATGGTGAATGGTCTAAAAACTGGAGTTAGCTCAGACCCTATAATCCCATAATGATTGTTTTTTTATCACTGGCGCAATATATATAAATATATAAATATCTACAAGTTTTTAGAAGCACTCACCATCTTAGACTTCATCACTTAATTTATTTTATGACATTTATCCAGTTTTAGTATTTATCTTTGTTTTTTTATGTATGTACAATATGTATTCTTTTTTTTTATTATACTGATATATTTTATTAATTTGTATTACTTTATATTTTCTCCCCTAATATATATATATATATATATATATATATACACTGATATATATATATATATATATATATATATATATATATATATATACTGTTTATTATTATTATTATTATTATTATTATTATTATTATTATACTGTATTTATTGGAATATAACACTCACTTGTCTACCCTGAAAATAGAGGGTAAACTGTGCCTGCGTGTTACACGCAGGGGGCTCTGGAAAGTTTTTTTCCTGAAACTTCCCTTTTAGGCCGCGTACACATGATCAGACCGGGCTGAAGTGGTCTGATGGTCTGATGGTCTGATGTGCGTACACACCATCGGACCAAAATCCGATCAGACCAGAACTCGGTGACGTAGAACACAACGACGTGATGAAAAAACGAAGTTCAATGCTTCCAAGCATGCGTCGACTTGATTCTGAGCATGCGCGGGTTTTTGGTCCGATGCTTTTGTGTACTAACCATCGAACCTGTCCTACGGACAGGTTCCATCAGACAGAATTTAAAGCAAATTTTAAAACTTTGGTCCGACGGACAACGGTCTGATGGGCCGTACACACCATCAAACTGGTCTGATGAAACTGGTCTGCAGACCAGTTTCATCAGACATGTCTGATCGTGTGTACAGGGTTTCAAAGTTAGGGTGCGTTTTATACGCCGATAAATACAGTATATTATTATTATTATTATCATACTGGATTTATATAGTGCCGACAGTTTACGCAGCACCTTACAACTTGAATATTTACTTTTCTTTTATGTTGCATTAACGGTTTATTGAATTTTCATGGGGTTACAGAAGACATAAACGGTAATACGTAGTTTACAAAAACACAAGCGCATGCAAAAACAGTGAAGCTCAGATTGGGAAAACCCAGAAGGTGAGCAAGACAATGGAAAAAACAAACTCAAATAAACCATTTCTAAACAGTCATAATACATTCCTCTGAATGGTGGGGGAAGTCATATACATCCCTCATGGGCCTCGGCCAGTCAATCTGAGCGGACAGGGGGAAAAGAGGGAGAGGATAAGGGGGAGAGATAATACAAAAAAGGGTGGGGAGGATGGTTGTGTGGATGGTGTGGGTTAAGAATAAGGACAGAATTAGGTAAGAGAGAGGGGGTGAGGAAATCACAAACTGCCCTCTCCATTGTCTAGAAGTCAAATCAGTAATAAATGTCACCATCAGTGTAACACAGGAGTGACCTTCTGAGTCAATGATTAAATCTCTGGTAAGTCACGTTGCGCCACGTTTAAGCTCCTTGTATAGTCAAGAGCTTTTAAAGGCCACCCATGGTTCCCATGTGGCAGTGAATTTTGAGATCTTGTCTAAAGTGATGTAGATCAGCTCAATATTAACTTTTCTATCACATTTGCATTTTTTATTTAAAATAAATTATGATTTTATTTTTTTCAAAAGCTTTTTTAAAGTCCTTGTTCCTGAATGTGTATATGATTGGATTAAGCAATGGAGTCATTACAGTGTAAAACAGAGAGAGGATCTTGTTTAGAATATCCAGTTGTCCTTTTGTTGGAATTAAATACACAGCGATTAGCGCCCCATAAAAAATGCACACTACGGTCAAGTGAGAGCTGCAAGTGGTGAAGGCTTTTTGTCTTCCTGTAATTGATTTAATTTTTAGGATGGTTATTACAATATAGATATACGATATAACAATTAATATAAAAGGTGCTACAGCACAGATGAAAGCTACGACATAGGCTTGATTACGGATCCATGAAGTATCGGAGCAGGAAAGCTCAAGTATAGGTACATAGTCACAGAAGAAGTGATGAATGATGTTTGGACCACAGTAGTATAAACTGCACAAAGATATGAAATCAACCAATGCCATTGTAAAACCCAGTAACCAAATGATAATCACAGATTTAATGCAAATTGATTGGCTCATTATAGAGTTGTAATGCAGGGGCTTACAGATGGCCAAATACCGGTCATAGGACATCACCGTCAGTAGAAAACATTCTGATGCCTCAGCATGGGCAAAGAAGGAGAACTGGATGATACATCCAGCAAGAGACATGGTACATCCATCATGTAAGATGATATAAAGAAGGTTGGGAAGAATATTTGTAGACAGAATTATATCAAGCAATGATAGTTGGGTGATGAAGAAGTACATAGGAGACTGAAGTGTTTTACTCAGATGATATAAAACCACAATAAAGAGATTTCCAGAAACAGTAACACAATATATGAAAAACAGCACCAAAAAATATATAATGTTTATGTTTTTTTGATTTGGAAAACCTATTAGTACAATATAGGTTATATTATTGCGATAGTCCATCTGGTAAGAGAATATGAAAATACACAATAATTTAGGTTGTAACCAGCAGAAAATCGATTATGCTCATCTCCTCACAATTCTGGTGGAGGGCAAAACAAAAACAACATTTAATCTGAAATGTATCTATTACATCTTGAAAATATCCCTTTTCAATACTTCCTTTCAAAAACTATCCAGCTAAGTTTTGACCTTTTTACATAATATTTTTATTCATTTGTTCTGCAAAACATGGTCACATTGTTCTGTATTGAATTTTTTTAGGTACCATATATACTCGAGTAAAAGCCGAGTTTTTCAACAATTGTTTTGTGCTAAAAATGCCCCCCTCGGCTTACACTCGAGTCACCTTTTTGTGCCTGATCTCCTGGAATTTGGGGACCCCAAACTTGGCACACATGTAGCTCCACTCTTTCTCTATGAGTGTGCAAAATTTGTTGCCTGGAGGACCTACGGCTGGGGAGCTCAATTTTTCAAAGCAGGGCACCCCTTCCATAGACTCCCATGTTAAATGGTACTTTGTCCGGTGATTTGGGGACCCGGTACCAGCCGGTCGTAAGTCCCCTGAACTTGACACACATGTAGTCCAATTTATCCTCTACATGTGTGCAAAGTTTGTTGTCTGGGGAACCTACGGCTGGGGAGTACCAATTTTTCAAAGCCGGGCACCCCTTCCATAGACTCCCATGTTAAACATCAGGACACAGTGAGACATGAGCACAGTGAGGCATGGGCACAGTGAGGCATGGACACAGTAAGGCATGCACATGGACACAGTGAGGCAAAGTGAGGCACAGTGAGGCATGCAGATGGACGCCCTAGGCTTGTACTCGAGTCAATACGTTTTCCCATTTTTTTGTGGTAAAATTTGGTGCCTCGGCTTATATTCGAGTCGGCTTATACTCCAGTATATACGGTAATTAACACAAAAATTAAAAACAACTCAGCTTAATATTATTTGTTAAAAGACACCCCTTTTTTATTATTGGGTTTAAAAGGTAAAATGTACAAACATAGTACAAACAGATTAAAACAAGGGTATAATGGGTACAGAGTACGCAATAGACAAAGTTCCAAAATCTGACACAATATCGAATGTCAAAATACAAAAAGTGACAGAAAATAAGTACATCCATTTCAAACTCTTCCAGTCAGTCCACATTTGCTATTGCTTCTCAAAGCTCTACCTAATACAGTAAAACCTTGGTTTGTGAGTAACTTGGTTTAAGAGCGTTTTGTAGACATGTGCATTTCGTTTAGTTTCTAATTCGTTTTTTAACGAAAAATCGGAAATTCGTTAATTTATAATTTTCGTATTAACGAATTTTTAATTTCCGAATTTTCGGACTTCCGAAAATTTCGAATTTCCGAATTTTCGGAATTCCGAAAATTCGAGTTTTTCAATTTTCGTTTTTCGTTTTTCTGAATTTTCGAATTTTCGGAATTCCGAAAATCCGAATTTTTCAATTTTCGTTTTTCCGAATTTTCGGAATTCCGAAAATTCGAATTTTTCAATTTTCGTTTTTCCGAATTTTTCAATTTTCCGAATTTACAAATTTCGGATTTTCGTTTTTTATTTTCGATTTTTTTATTTTCGATTTTTTTAATTTTCATATTTTTTTAATTTTCAAAATTCCGAATTTTCTATTTTTTCGAAATTTCGAATTATTCGTTTTTTATTTTTCGAATATTCAAATTTTTCATTTTCGATTTTTTAAATTTTCGAATTTTCGAATCTTCATTTTTTTTATTTTTCGAAATTTCTAATTTTCGAATCTTTCATTTTCGAAATTTCGAATTTTCAAATTTTTCGAATTTTCAAATTTTTTATTTTTCGAATTTTTCATTTTCGAAAATGAAAAATTCCAAAAATTCGAAAAATGTGAAAATTTGAAAATTGGAATATTCGAAATTCTGAAAATCGAAAAATTCGAAAATTAAATAATTCGAAGATTCGAATTAGAGAATTCGAAAACTGAAAAAAATCGAAAATTCGAATTTTCCAATCTTCGAATAATTTAATTTTCGAAATTTCGAATTTTCTAATTTCGAAATCTCGAATTTCGAATTTTCACATTTTTTTCACAAATAAAAATTTCGAAATTTTCGACTTTTTCAATCTTTGGAATTTCGAATATTCCAATTTTCATTTTTTTTTATTTTTCGAATATTTCACTTTCGAAAATTAAAAATATGAAAATTCGAAAAATGTGAAAATTCGAAAATTCGAAATTCGAAATTTCAAAAATTTAAAATTCGAAAATTAAATAATTCGAAGATTCGAATTAGAGAATTCGAAAACTGAAAAAAATCGAAAATTCGAATTTTCGAATCTTCGAATCACTTAATTTTCGAAATTTCGATTTTTCTAATTTCGAAATTTCGAATTTTCTAATTTCGAAATTCCGAATTTCGAATTTTCACATTTTATTTCACAAATAAAAAATTACAAAAATTCAAATATTCGAAATTTCGAAATTGTAACATTAAAAAATCTAAAGTTCGAAAATCTAAAATTCGAAAATGCTAATTCTAATTTTTGAATTTCCGAAAAAAAAATTGTTTTCGTTTCATTCGTTTTTTTCGGAAATTTCGTTTTTTCGGAAATTTCGTTTTTTCCGTTTTATTCGTTTTTTGCTTTTTCGGAAATCCGAAAATTCCGAATTTTCGAATTTACGAATTTCCCGAATTTCCGAAAAAAGAAAAAAAAACGAATAAAACGGAAAAAAATAATTTTCCGATTTTCCCGAATTTCCGAAAAAATAAAAAAAACGAATGAAACAAAAACGAAAAAAAATTTTTTTTTCATTTCCCGAATTTCCGAAAAAATAAAAAAACGAATGAAACAAAAACGAAATTTTTTTTTTTCATTTCCCGAATTTCCGAATTTCCGAAAAAATAAAAATAAAAAAAATAACATAAACAAAAAAAACGAATTTTTTGTCAGTGCACATGTCTAGCGTTTTGTAAGACAAGCTGCATTTTTAATACATTTTGACTTGATATTCAAGCGATGTCTTGATATACAAGTAGCGTTATGCCACAAAAGAGTATAAAAGAGAAGAGAGATGCCTCTTAGTGTACTGTAGCTATATGGTTACACTTAATTAAAATACAGCACTTAGCAACATAGTGCTACACTTAGAGGCGCCTCTCTTCTCTTTTATACTCTGTAGCTCCTGCCGGAATTTGCTTCTAATCTTCTAATCTCCTTGTAGAGGCTTCCATTTGTGGATGGACATTGTATGGTTGCACAACCTGGTCACATTGCTATAATCTTTAAAGTATTTATTATGTTTTAAAGAAAAAAAGAAAATACAAAACTTTACCAATTGGGCATCTCCTGGCGTATATCTGCGTACAATCGAGGCACATGAGAACAAAGAAAAAGGAGTGTTAACATGCCATTTCTACCAAGTTACAACAGAACTTGAAGACTTAGTGGTGGACAAATGGTATAGAACAGATATGCAAATAGGCATAATATATCACCATAGTTAACAACTGGAGTACTGTTTCCAGGAGACTCCAAATGGGTTATAGCCATGGAGTCACAGACAATTAGAGCTGTCTTGAGTGTCAGAGTGTATCCTTTGCAGGCTATCAGAGTGGAAAGGAAGGGAGGTGCAGGATCTGTTCCAGGAAGAGTGGGACAGCTAACACAAAGGCGCACTTCTAGAGTCAGAGATCCAAAGTTCCCAGGCTTTGGAAAATTGATTTGTGGATAAGTTGGCTTTGGCGAAGGAGAATTCCATTAAGAAATGGAGAGTATTTGAATGGTATCCTTTAATAAAGGAGGGTGAGTTGATTTCCATTTTTTTGCATATGTTAGTCTTGCTGCTATTAGGATGTGTGTCACCAGAGGTTGGAGGTGTTTAGGCCATGTATGAATAAAAAGACCCAGGAGCAGATCAAGTGGGGACATGGGGAAGGATATACCACATAAGGAAAGGATTAGTGTCTTCACTTTATCCCAGAACCTCTTGATATGGGGAAATTCCCACCAAATGTGTGAAAGAGATCCAATAATTTCACAGCCTCTCCAACATTTGGGACAGGTGTTTGGGTAAGACTTTGCAAGGCTTTCGGGGGTGAAGTACCATTTGTGAAACAACTTCTGCAACGATTCCCAGTGGGTAATGCAATAAGACAGATGTAGGAGCACTGTGAGAGCTTTCTGCCAACGTGCAGCCGGAGGAGGGTGGTCCAACAAAGAGGACCAATATTGTACAGAGGAGGAGAGTAGATCTGCAGGAGGGTTGGTGAGGTGCTTGCACACTAGGGAAATCCCTTTGGTTCCATCAAGGTTATAAAACTTTAGCAGGGGGAGCGTCAGTGAGTCTGAGTTTGACATGATGATTTTTGAAAGAGTGGATCTAATCCGCAAGTAGAGAAAGAATCGATCGTGTGTACGGGCAAACAGACGGATTTGGCCACCCGACAGATTGGAAAGTATGCTTACCAATCTGTCGGCTTGGAACCCGTCCGCCCGACATGTCTGCTGGTTAGTACGCTAACCAGCAGACATGTCTTCTCGCACACGCGCCGAATGGTTTCGACGCATGCGCGGAAGTGTTTTACTTCCTGGTGCGGTGACGTGGCGGTGTCAACGTCACCGCCACGTCACCGCGCCGTCTTGCGGCGGGGATTTTGGTTTGATCGTGTGTACACGATCAAACCAATATGTCCCCAGCAGACAGATTTGTTCAAATCGGTCGGCCCGACCGATTTGAACAAATCTGTCTGCTCGTGTGTATGGGGCCTTAGGGGTGAGGTTAAGCCAAGTGGGTGCCAGGAGAAGTTTTGGGTGTGTGAGAAATACAGTGGCTTCTATTTGTTTCCAGGTTGTGTGTTGCTTGTCTGACCACCAGGTTTTCAATTGGTCTAAGATAGTTGCTCGGTGATAAGATTGGATACCTGGTGCACCAAAGCCACCATGTTGAACAGGAGTTAAAAGTATGGCTTTGACCCTAGCAAATTTGTATGCCCCGAATGATAGGCAGGACGTGTTTATCAAACAACACCTGGAACAACTTGCACAATTTGCGGAGGGCCAATTGATTGTTGATGGCGACCTTAATATTCCCCTGACGCCATCGGAAGATACCTCCACCGGCACCTCCTCCACATCATGTGACACACGTAAACGCATGAACCTGGCACATCACCCTGCGCAACTGATTGATGTATGGTGCCTTATGCACCCGGGAGAGACTACACATTCCACTCAAAGCCGCATATGGCATACTCGTGCATTGACTTCTTTCTGATCCCACACAGACAACTACATGCCATTAGAGCCGCCATCATAGGTTCGATCACATGATTGGATAAGCCTGCGTTACGCTATCTCAGATATACATGCAACGCACAAATCACCCTGGAGGCTCAATGAGAGCCTCCTGCAGGATCCGGAGACCTTGAAAGAAGTGGTAGCTGAATTTAGACACTACTTTAACTCCAACAGTACACCTGACAGTGTTTCCAGGGTGGTATGGGAAGCACACAAGGCGGTGATCAGAGAAGTACTTATTAAGCATGGCTCCCGCTTAAAACAACAGCGTACAGCCCAGTTGAACCAACACCTACAGAATTAAAAAAGCTGGAGACGGAACACAAACAGACCCCTACCAGACTGTCTGGGACTGAACTAGATATTCTCCGCACACAGATTACAGACCTGTTAAATTTCAAGGCCAAAGCAGCGTTACAAGTCTGTAGGAGGAAAGTTTATGAATCAGGCGATAAGTGCGGTAGACTCTTGGCCCAGACCTTGAATACACAGAGACTAGCCTTATACATCCCACATATCACATCCACCACTGGACAAAAGACCTCCTTACCCCAACACATTACGCAGGAGTTTAGGTCATTCTATGACTTCCTGTACAACCTGCCCACAGCCCTCCCAAATACGGAAACGACATTGACATACATAACTGAATCCCTCATGCCCTCACTCCCAGCAAAAGTTAAGGATATATTAGAAGGTCCTATTAGGCCTCATACACATGATAGGTTAACCAGAGGACAATGGTCTGATGGACCGTTTTCATCGGTCAAAACCGATCGTGTGTTGGCCCCATAGGTTATTTAACCTTTGGTTAAAAAAAAAGCTAACTTGCTTTAAATTTTAACCAATGGATTTTCAACCGATAGGTCAAAACCGATCGTTAGTAGGCATGACCATCGGTTAAAATCCAGGCATGATCAGAAGCATTTAACTTCATTTTTTTTCAGCACATCGTTGTGTTTTACGTCACTGATCGTTTTTTTTTTAACCAATGGTGTGTAGGCGCAATGGACCATCAGTCAGCTTCATCGGTTAACCGATGACAACTTTCTTCAGACTGTTCTCATCGGATGGACTGATCATGTGTACGTGGCTTTACTCTACCAGAACTTCAGCTAGCTCTACAGGCCACCAAAACGGGTAAAGCCCTGGGCCCAGACGGCCTCACAGTCACATATTACAGGACTCTACTCCCAGACCTAGGGCAACATATGGTGGTCCTATATAAAGACCTTGGCTCAGGGAAAACATTCCATAAATCCACACTTCAGGCATAGATCTCTGTGATACCTAAAGAGGGCAAAGATATTGCACAGTGCAGGAGCTACTGCCCAATTTTGCTACTGAATACCGACCTTAACTTTTTACAAACTTTTTGCTTCTAGACTACAACAACACATAACACAGCTCATCCATATAGACCAGGTTAGCTTTGTCCCAACCAGGGAGGCTAGGGAGAACACCACTAGGGTCCTAAATTTGTTACACATAGCAAATATCATGAAGTCGCCATGTGTGTTCCTGGCAACGGATGCCGAAAAAGCGTTTAACAGGGTAGGCTGTAGGTTTATGTTTGCAACGTTGGAACATATAGGAATAGGTACCAAGATGATGAATTGGATTTCAGCAGCTTATTCAGAACTGACGGCTAGAGTTAGGGCGAATGGGTCCTTGTCCACTCCCTTCCCGATTACAAACGGGACTAGGCAGGGCTGTCCACTCTAGCCTCTCCTTTTTGCTCTGTCTCTGGAACCCGTTCTATGTCATATTAGATCGATCCCAGATATTGCAGGCATAGAGGTCAACAGAACCCAATACAAAGTGTCTGCGTACGCAGAGGACCTGATGTTCACTCTGACTAGGCCAGACATATCACTATCCAACTTAATGCATGAATTTGAATTATATAGGTGACTCTCCAACTTACAGATCAACTTTAGTAAGTCAGAGGAGATGGGCATTGGCCTTCCACCACCCTAGCTAGCACGACTCCGGTCTAACTTTCAATTAAATAAAATACTTGGGCACTCACATCCCGGTGACCATACCTCAAGTTTTCAAACTTAACCCCCCCCCCCCACTTAAGACTGTTCAAAAACTGCTAGATCAATGGAACAGCAGCCTACACTTGTGGTTTGGCCATTGCAATATTCTTAAGATGTGGATCCTACCTAAGTTTCTATACCTTTTACAAGCCCTCCCAATACACATAAATGCAGTATACTTTAAGCAAATACAGTCCGCCTTTATTAAATTTCTCTGGGCTGGGAAGAGGTCCTCTCCCTTTCCAAACAACACGGTGGCCTAGAAATGCCTGAGATTCAGACCTACTATTATGCGGTACACTTTAGTAGACTACTGGACTGGTGCCGCCACAGTGACACCAAGTTATGGGTACAAATGGAAAATGCACAAACCGTCGCACTCCTTCAGAGGGCCCCATGGAGCCCAGCAGCCCGGACACCCACACTCAGAAGACACCCTTACTTACGGGACGCAAACATCTACCAAACATCTCACTTCAGTACTAGAGGTAGATGCAAGACGACAGCGTAACTCTCGGACCCGGGCGATCGGTACCGAATGGATTTCATGACAGACTTAGTCACTTTCTGGCTGGCCTATCCCCCCCCCCCCAATAACACGAACACACTCCTCACAACATTCAAAGAACTGTGCAGCGTGATGGGAGTACTGCAACATACGCTTTCCTTGACCTACGACATGCTCATTACTTCACCTAGGGACTATCAAATCCCAAGCCTTATCAAATGGGAAAGAGACCTGAATTGCCAGTTTACCACTAACCAGAAGCAACACATACTCAGGTTTACACACAATCATCCCTATGAACTAAAATACAGGAGACAAACTATAAGCTGCTTACACGTTGGTACAGGATGCCTGCACTACTGCATACCTTTTTCCCAGGGACATCTGACCTTTGCTGGCGATGCCAGGGGGGAACGGGAACCCTTTTGCATGTCTTCTGGTCATGTCCCAGACTCCAGAGTTTCTGGGCAGAAGTCCGCAGATAACTCAAAAATTCTCAGACCAAAATGTCATAAATGAGCTGGTGTTGTGGATATGCTAAAAATGGCCAAAGGAAGATGGTGAAATGCTTATTTCAATGCGCAAACACATGCTCCACATGCTCTATATCTCATATATATCCTATATACTCTATATGTTATTGATTGCTATCGTACATAGTCATAATTTGTAATGATCTTATACAACCCTTGCAATCCTTGCTCACATGATGCTGCTATCAGATATGTGTCACAAGATCTGAAGAAAAAGGGGAACTCTGTCTGCAAAACAAGTCGAAATTAGACCTGGGAAGAAAGCCCCTGTCTGGATATCGAACCGCAGGAAACCAGACATCAGACATCAGACAAACTAAATATATATATAGCATTGTTGCTTCATGCTTCGCACCATCCTAACACAAAATAGTTAATAGCTCACAAAATCAGAACGTCACAAGACTAATATTACGTATTAATGAGCAGGTTGGATATTCAAGAATATGCACGTCATCAACCATATATTAAGTCAAGACCAAAATAAAAAAGAGGAAGTATTTCAAACTGCAGCTTTGTCAGTGTGAAATTATTCTATGCATGCATGCAATTATTCACTTCTTATCAGATTTGGCCAGGAAGCAGATACCAAAGAAACTGACAGTTTTGTCTGTCCAAATCAATTTGGCGCCCAACGTGGGGCCATCGGGCTTCCTGATTCGAAGGGACAAGCCGATCGAGAGGGAACTGGGACGAACCAACGCGGACGACAGGGCACGGAGAATTGATCACTCTCTGATGACTGAACGGTAAGACTTTTAATATTGTCTACTGTTTATATCCTGTCCCGTGGTTTTGGTTGGTTCTTGTTCCCGTGTCGGCTTACCTCGATCAGAAAAGGCAGGTAATATAGCTTATAGCTTGCCCGAAGGTCATTTATAAGAACCTGCATAACTGGTATCTGCTGCCTGTATATTTGTTTCCTGTTCTGTTTTGTCAAGCTTGTGACGGCTGTTGGGAATAAGGGGATTAATTATGTACTCACGGATGAAAATTGACGTGGTCAAACTCCTCCTGGGGGATAAATAATTGTGCTGTGAAGCACAGATGACCAGGAGGGGGCGTCAGGAGAACGCATAGTAGTTGCGTGGGGATCCCGTGAGGACCTGATAATCCTGTACTTCACTGCGGTTGTCACATATCCTGTTGGTTTATTGTTACATGTGCTGGCTTCTGGTGGGTTGATGAGACAGGCAGAACGGAATAGGGTCACAGATGCGATAACTGGCTGTAAAACGTGGTCAAACTTCTCTCAGGGTTGATGCAAAGTGTGCCGGAGAGAGGGCGCATAGCCAGGGTATCAGGTATTAAATAAGAGGTACATGTAGGAAGATGTACATGATAATCCTGTGACAGTTGTTCTGGGGTCTCATCTTTCCATCGCATGAGCCAGGAATGTCATGTCCTGAATGTGTCTGTGGACTACTGTTGGGAATTCATTCAGAAGGCTGGGGGCTGGTGAAAGTGATAACCCCAGGGTACAGGGAGGAAATTCTTGGCCTGAAACCTTTGTTGGTGGATGTTCCAGACCTGTTAGTGTTCAGATTAAATGTGCATTACCCTGTTAGAATTGTAGTCGGTGCATCATTGCCAGCGATAGAAGGTGAAGCTAGAGAAAGGGGATACTTGCCTCTGGGACACGTAGATGATATTTGAAGGAACGCACTGAATTTAATTGTTGCTTTGTTAAACAAGCTTTGTTTGTCTGCAGCAGCCTAAAGACACTTTCGTTTTAAAAAAAAAAAAAAAAAAGAGAAAGTGTACTTTTAAAAAGAGGAAGTGGCAGCGCTGCTGTTCTAATAGAAAGATTGAATGATTTCAAGATTACACGCAGCCAAAACTCAAGTTTCTCTCCTTGTATAGTGGAATAAAAATGGGACAGAAATTACAGAAGCCGGTGGAAGGGAGTTTAGCGTGCAGCTTGGTTGCAGAGAGGGAAGGAAGAGGAGCAGTTAAGAAGGTGAACGAGCTTGCAAGAATATGTGACATCAACATGCATATGGGTGGGAGATTGCAACCAGAGGAATGGCGGATATTGTTAAAACGAAAAAAAAAAGGGTTTGTTGTCTGATCATGGCTTATTGGCTACAGCTGAAGCCTGGTACAGAGTATCGAAAGCCATTCAGGGGGAGGGGTTTGTAGAGCGAGAGACAAATCAACATTGATATATTGTATATGTGTATCATAAACCAGAAAGTACACTGGCCGAAAGGCCACCACCCTATAATGGAGTCCGAACACAAGACAGGAGACCCTGCCCCTCAGCAACCACCCCCTCACTTGATCCTCCCATCAGGCTCCGCCCCAGTGTACCACCTCCCTTACCACCCACGGCACCTCCCCGGGATGGTGGCCATCTTGCTACACCCAACAGTGGTGACACACCCACTCAGCCCACAGGAAGACTCCCTATGACTACTTCCTGTGACGGCCATATTGGTACACCCATCCCTATATGCCCAGTGTTAGACCAGACCGGAGCATATTACAGGGAAGATGTTAACCATGTTAACCCATTAATGATGTTAGAAGATGATGAGGATGGGGCAGAGGCAAGCAGTGGCAGTCACTGCCACTCACCTGAGCTCCAAAAAGTACTAGTGACCAAGGGGGGGGCGTCAATCCAACTGCAACCACCCCTAGTTCAGCCAGTCATGGAAGCTATGGCCCAACTCAGATTATAGTGTCCGGAGGCCTGTCGAATGTGGACACCAGGGCAACTACACTTCCCTACCAGGGCCATGAACCAGTACACTCCCCCTACCAGCCACCTCAAAGGGCGCTGCAGGAAATCTCTATGGAATCTGACCGAGTGACATCCTCACATCCCCATCCCACATCCACAGCAGCACGGCCTACATCCGCAGGCCCTTTGGGAGCAGTGCAGAAAGCCAGAGTGGGTGCTAGGTACTCACTCCCACTGTATTCCCCTCCTCTTTCACAACCCTTCTCCGAGGACATGGCAAATGTCTCAGGAAGACCCACAGGTGATTCGCATGACACCATACAGTATGGTCCCCCCCCACCAAATAGGGGACTACCTCTTCAACTGCCACAACAGGGGAATGACTGGAGACCTCCACCCCATGGGTTGCAGCCTCACATACCTCACATACCAAGGGGGGAAATGCCGCCTGCACCATTAGGCGCACCCATGATGTATGTGACCTTTAACCCTCAACAAGCATCATCCCTTGTAACCAGTCTACCAGACCCTGAGAAACAGCCCATGCCATTTTACAGAAGGATTGCCCAGATCCAGAAGGCATACTCCTGTGCCTGGCGGGACCTGGTAAGCCTGTGTGAAATCAAAGCAGGGGATGCTTACTGGCCAGTAATGGAAAGGTGTTTTAGGGTGGACAGTGGCGTCCCTGACAATACATATGGTTCGGGATGTGAGTTTGTAACACAGTTACAACGATGGGCACGTGACCGCCTGGCAGACCAAGCAACAAGCATACAAGACATTACACAAGACAAGGCTGAATCAGTTGAGAAATTCCATACTAGGATGTTACAGGTGTTCACTGATTTGGGGTTCAGCACACAAAACAGGGCACATACACAGATGCTATCCTCTGCATTTGTAGCAGGCCTCAGGGAAGCAATCCGGAAAGGCCTGCTACTATCTCAACCAGAATACAGAGTGTTACCTCTTGACACTCTACTACTGGTAGCAAAGGGTATAGAGTCCTCACAGGGTAATAGGAAGGCAGTCCCTCTCATGTTGGCTTCTGACACACCATATCCGCCACCACAAGCACGAAACTCGTGAGCCTGCTGTTACAACTGTGGGAGGCCCGGACACTTTCGGAGACAATGCCGAAGCCCGTGGAGACCCGATCGAAGACAGCCCGATCATGGAGACGGCCCAAGAAGGGGAGATGCTCAACACCAAGGACAAAATGGCCCAGGGCGCCCAAAACTCTGTGTCCCAATTCGCCAAGGCAATGAAATTCATTTTGGACACATGGATCAAACTCCACCCAGACGTTGTACTTCTCGAGTATGTGGATGATCTCTTGCTCTGTGCAGATACCCAAGATGATGCTGCAGCCCATTCTGAAGACCTTCTCTGTTACCTGGCTGAACAAGGTTGTAAAGCGTCAAAGCCGAAGATTCAGTGGTGCAAGCAAACAGTGGTCTTTCTTGGACACTGTATCTCACAAGGTGTAAGACATCTTACTCAAGAGCGAATAGCTGTGATCAAGGCAATTCCGGTGCCAGTTGGCCACAAATCTCTCCATGCATTTTTGGGCCTAGTATCTTATTGTCGTTCTTGGATTCCAGAAGCATCTCTGCTAATGCAACCACTCTATGATGCTCTGAAGACTGATCCTTTCACACTGCCACCAGAGGCCCTTACGAACTTTGAAATTCTGAAACAGATCCTGTCTGTGGCCCCTGCGCTTGGCCTTCCAGACTATGAGAAAAGCTTCAAGCTATTCGTCTCAGAGAGAGAAGGACACGCCACCGGAGTACTGGCCCAATCTTATGATAACAGACTCAGACCTATCGGATACTATTCCTGTCGATTGGATCCAGTAGCTAGGGGGGCACCCTCCTGCCTCAGAGCCGTTTTTGCAGCCCAGGCCCTTCTGGACAAAAACTGCAGATCTCGTGCTGGGCCACCTTCTCATCCTACTAGCCCCTCATGACATATCAGCTGTGCTGAACCAAGTACAACCAAAACATATGTCAGCAGCAAGACATATCAGACTACAATGCACTTTGCTCCTCCCGGATAACATCTCCCTCCTCAGGTGTAACACCCTCAACCCGTCCACTTTGCTCCCACTTCTCGAGGGGGGAAACGACCCATACGATACCCCTCACAACTGTCTCGAAATGATGAAGATGGAAACTACACACCTGCCAACAGTTAGCAGAGTGCCGCTGGATGACCCTGACCTGACTATCTATGTTGATGGATCAAGATATGCAGATCATGAAGGGAGGTACCATACCGGATATGCTGTCACTACCAAAGACACAATCCTCCATGCCTCTGCATTGCCCCCCTCTAAGTCCACACAAGAAGCAGAACTTCAGGCCCTAATCATGGCATGCAAGCTGGCGGAGCAGTCAGGGACCTGATTGGCGCTCTTCTTCTTCCTACCCAAGTGGCGGTTCTCAAAGTAAAGGCACATGGCAGACTGAATACTCAAGAAGCACGAGGTAATCACTTGGCGGACACTGCAGCAAAACATGCCACGAAAGGTGTGCGAGAAGTCGTACGCAGAGTGGACGTCCAAGGCACTCCGATACAAAACATTTTGACACAAGAAACTTTGCCACAAGACACGGTACAGGCCACCATGATCTTGCAGAACCCTCCTGTGGATTGGACACGCTTGAAGGAAATGCAAGAGGCAGCAAGTGAGGAGGAAAAAGGAACATGGACAAAGAAGGGAGCCATATTGAAGGATGGACTCATGGAAGTGAATAAGAGATCATGTTTACCACGGTCCATGTTCCCAGCTGTGGTGCAGTGGGCTCATGGTGCTTCTCACCTGTCGAAGACCTTGATGAATTCTTTGATCAATAAATACTACCTGGCCCCGGGAATTACCCCGCTTACCAACAACTTCTGCAAGTCATGCGTCATTTGTGCTACGTGCAACCCAGGAAGAACGGAAAAGACACCCGTGAAACATCTAGCTAAAGCTCAATATCCCTTTCAACGAATACAGATCGATCACATTCAGATGCCAAAGAGTGGCCGGTATGAATACGCTCTAGTAATCGTCGATATGTTCAGTTCCTGGCCTGAAGCATTCCCTGTGACCAACATGACAGCAAAGACCACAGCCAAGAAGCTTCTAACGGAAATAGTGTGCAGATATGGTGTCCCAGAGGTCATAGAGAGTGATCAGGGGCCGGCTTTCATGGCCTCATTAACCAAAGAAATATGGACAGCCCTAGGGGTCACACTGGCTTTCCACACCCCATATCACCCTCAGAGCAGTGGGAAGGTAGAGAGATTGAATGGCACAATAAAATCCCGAATGTTGAAAATGTCTCAGGAGACTGGGATGAGCTGGCCAGACAGTCTACCCATTGCCCTGTTCAGTTTAAGATACACTCCTAAAGAGAGCCATGGTTTATCTCCTTATGAAATACTGTTTGGTTCAGCACCGAGATTAGGGTGTTATTATCCACAGCAATTACAGTTACAATCCGATGTATTAACTGATTATGTGACTGCTTTGTCTCATGAATTAACCCGTATCCATGCAAAAGTTTTCTCTTCCATTCCAGATCCTGAGTTAGATACAGGAACACACAAGCTGGTCCCCGGTGATTGGGTTATGATAAAGAAATTTGTGAGAAAACACCCTCTTGAACCAAGATATGATGGTCCCTTCCAGGTCCTCCTAATAACAGCTACATCGGTGAAAGTTGCAGGGAAGAACACCTGGATACACGCCTCCCATTGTAAGAAGGCTTCCATACCCGAGGAAGCAGGAAAAAGATAAATCATGATCCTATATATCCTTTGTCTGTGTGGTTTGACTAGGGCACAACATGCAGCCATCACTAAGAAAGATGGGAAGGTTATTCTCTGGTATAATTCATCTGATACCCATGTAGCCACATTTGATTTCCACCCGTGTAAGATACTCCCGTGTCCAGAGCATAACAGCAGGTCAGAACGGTATGAAAAAGGTGACGGAGAGGGATATATATGTGTCACTAAAGGGTCGTGGGGAAAGAATTGTGACAGTTGGGGAGCAGCAGCTTGGAACACAGGGACACCCTGGGGATATAAACCTCAACCAGCCTATGACAGTAAAGACAGCCAGGGGGAGCCTTTGCTAACCCGTCTCACCCTCACCAAACCAAAACCCAGTATAACACTAGTTCTAAACATACGGAATCCGAGCCCATCCGATAAGGGAGAGTATGTGTTGGGGTGGTGGTTCGGAGGGGGTCACTGGGGTCATAGAGGGTCTTTCCATTTAGAAGATATGTACAACAACAATGAATGGCAGCCAGTCAAGAATGTGCCCCCACCAAACCCCTTGAAGCCCCATGTACAGACCCTGGGGGACATGGTTGCAATAGCGGATCCTACCTTTAAAGATACAATGGAGGTTGAAACCGGCCTCTCGGAAGTCAATCTCTGGCTAGAGTGGATGAGATATAGCGCCAGTAAACATAATAAAACCAACTGCTATGTCTGTGGTAGTGCTAGGCCACATTTGGGTACAGTCCCATTAGTTATACCTAAAAAGGAGGAAGAGTGCTTCCTAAGCCTCTACACAAACATTTCCACTAACCAGTTACCATGTGAGAAATGGAAAAAGGAATATCCCATAGACACTAGGGCCACAATACCCAAGATAGCTATCACCATATACCCTGGAAACTACATTTGTTATGCTCACCATGAAGGGAGGGGTAAAAACCTAGGCAACTTTTCCAAAGGTTACTGTACATCTTACAGTCATGTCCCGGCCAACTTAGTAGAAAATCAAAGTCAATCCTTGGGGGATATGTATTGGATATGTGGAGACATGCAGGTACCTATATCCCAGACAACACCGGCCCGAATGGCCAAGTCACTGTAGCTCTTAAAAAGTTGAGGAATCTGTCAGTTGAATTAAAGAAAAATTCAGGCATCACAGATCCATGGGACCAATACTTCAGTTGGATGAATGGGTGGCAGAGAATTTTAACCCAAATAGGAGTAACTATATTAATCGTCCTATTTCTCCTCGCTCTGGTAATTTGTTGCATACTCCCTTGTCTGAAGAAATGTATAGAGAAAGCGGTGGAACAAGGAATCCCCACATTTGTGAACCAAGATGTAGGACACGAGGAAGATGAGTACGACGAACCACACATTTCACTACAGACATTCCCAGTCTCACATCATGAGTAGGCAGGACAACAGGGGCAGACAGGGTAGGGAACCCAAGGGCCGCGACCTGGGTTCAGCTGCAGCGAAATCCATCCTCACCACTAGAGGCTCTGGGGAACACCTGCTGGACCTTAGACTCCGCGCGCCCTGGGGTGGGGAATCTTGGGATAAGATAGGAACAGATTAAAATAGATTAAAATAGGCATTTCAAGGGGGGAAAACTGTTGTGGATATGCTAAAAATGGCCAAAACACATGCTCCACATGCTCTATATCTCATATATATCCTATATACTCTATATGTTATTGATTGCTATCGTACATAGTCATAATTTGTAATGATCTTATACAACCCTTGCAATCCTTGCTCACATGATGCTGCTATCAGATATGTGTCACAAGATCTGAAGAAAAAGGGGAACTCTGTCTGCAAAACAAGTCGAAATTAGACCTGGGAAGAAAGCCCCTGTCTGGATATCGAACCGCAGGAAACCAGACATCAGACATCAGACAAACTAAATATATATATAGCATTGTTGCTTCATGCTTCGCACCATCCTAACACAAAATAGTTAATAGCTCACAAAATCAGAACGTCACAAGACTAATATTACGTATTAATGAGCAGGTTGGATATTCAAGAATATGCACGTCATCAACCATATATTAAGTCAAGACCAAAATAAAAAAGAGGAAGTATTTCAAACTGCAGCTTTGTCAGTGTGAAATTATTCTATGCATGCATGCAATTATTCACTTCTTATCAGATTTGGCCAGGAAGCAGATACCAAAGAAACTGACAGTTTTGTCTGTCCAAATCACTGGCATACTTTCTTCTACATGTGAATGACACCCCGGCCGAGTCTACAAGAATTCAGTTCGCCACCTGCTTAGACGCGGCAAAGGCCTCCATCCCGCTCGCCTGGAAATCAACCCACCGACCGTAGCTGCATGACTTAAAAAAGTGGATGACATCAGTAGGATGGAATACCTGATTCTGACTAGCCAACACAGACAGGAGAGATACTCAAAATCCTGGCAACTGTGGAATGTATTTAAATATTCAGATGAGGGTGAGACTCCTTAGAGGAGAAGGCACAGTGCCCTGACAGCCTACACGTGCATGGTATAAACCTGACAGCTCTTCTCTTTCGCAGAATAGATCCATGTCCCTTTGGGTCTTTACGAAAAAAAACTCCCCTCCCCCACATACTTCCTCCCAACACTTTTCTATTTACGGACTCTGTCCGACTATTTCCACTCTCCCTACTTGGCTAAGTAACGGCTAGGGGGAGGGGGGAAGAAAAAAAAGGGTAACTGCCCCACTGGGGTACGGTATCTTACCCTGTCCCAATAACCATGAAGGATAACCACAAAGATGAGCGATCTAGCCATGCCATACATGTGAGGCGCTTCCTGCGAGAGAGCTTGCACGGGGATGCTGCTCCACTGACTTAGATTATACAGTGGATCTGGGCTAGGTCAGGATCATATTGTAATATACATCTTTAAGGCCAATATATTGTTGCTTATGCATAATTACTTGACCTGTATGGATACTCTGCTAACTCTTTTATGTATGTAACCTTGTTGTTGAGGTCTGTGTGGACCAGTTTCCTTGATAAAAAAAAAAAAGTATGTATTTTTTCACTCTGGGATGTTTCTGTTGTCAAATAAAGCTGTTGACAATTCCCTGGAGCTTCTTGATCTGATTTTGGTAGGTATTGTACAAAAAATATATAATACATGCGGGAGTAAGTACATTAGCCTGAGCTACTCGTCCAGCCCAAGAGGCTGGGACTTGGCTCAATTATTTTGCTAGCTGAGTAAGCCTGCCCACGAGGTCTTCAAGGTTGGTTCTCAATAATATGTGGCTTGGCGATGTCAGGTGGATACCTAAATAGGGAAGAAAGCAGTTTGGAACCCAAGCAAATGGGAAAGTACAGGAGATGGTTTTGGAAGTATGGGGATCTAGGCTGAGATTAAGCATAAGGGATTTACTATGATTTAACTTGTACATGGATATTGCACCGAATGCTTCTAGGACTCGTTGGACAGCGGAAGGGGACACTAAGGGATTAGTGAGATCTATTATCACATCATCAGCGTAAAGACCAATTTTATGGTCAACAGTACCAATTTTAATACCCAAGATCAATGGATCAGATCTGATGTATTATGCTAAAGGTTCCATTATCCTGGCGTAAATTAACAGGGACAACGGGCAGCCCTGTCTGGTGCCATTTGTAAATTTAAAGGGGTCAGAAATGATTCCCGAGGTCCAGATGCGTGCAGTTGGGTGAGTGTACAGACCCAGTATGGCAGAGAGAAAGGTGCCCGACCTTCTAAATTTATGGAAAAACTGCCTCCATGTATGGCCAATATATCGAACGGCCTTCTCTGCAGCCTGTCTGCCGGGTACAAATCCCACTTGGTCAAGGTGTATAATCTGAGGGATGACAGCGGAGAAGTTTAGCGTAAAGTTTAGTGTCCGTATTGTGGAGTGAGATAGGGCGGTAATTGGCAATCTTATACGGCGCTTTACCCAGTTTTGGGATGGTGACCACTAAGGCATCTAGGGATTATTCAGGGATTTTACCGGTGGTAGCAAATTGATTAAACATGTTGCAGAGTTGGGGGACTAAGGATTTGGCAAATCCTTTATAATATTCATATGTGGAAATTTGCTTGATATTTGGATTACAAGCATGTTTCTGGAACTAATTATGCTTGCAGTCCAAGGTTTTACTGTACCTTGTTTATTAGCTAACATGGCTTCATACTTGTTCATACTTTATACAGTACTTGAATATTCTCAATGACTGCTGAGAGGTTTAAGTCTTTATCTGATTTCCAACTTCTCACTAGAGCTGAACACCCCCGCGTTCGGTTCGTACCAGAACATTCGAACAGACCGCCCGTTCGCGCAAACATTTAGAACCCCATTGAAGTTTATGGGACTCGAACATTCGAATTTAAAAGCGCTCATTTTAAAGTCCAATATTCAAGTTATTGTTGGAAAACGTCTTTGAGAACCCGGGTCTTGCCCGAGGGAACATGTATCAATGGAAAAAAAAGTTTTAAAAACGGTCAGTTTTTCTGGAGCAGCGATTTTAATGATGCTTAAAGTGGAAAAATTCCTTTAAATATCGTACCTGCTGGGTGTCTATAGTAGTGGCACATGTTTAGAAATGTCCCTGCAAAACATGAGATTACTATAAGAAAAAATAAATGTAATACTGCCTGCGGCTTTAATGTAATGTTTGGTCCCTGCAATATGGGTAAAAATCATTGAATAAAATAGCATGAGTTTCCCCTCCACCACTCCCCCCAGGTCTTTACAAGACCCGTTTGCTCATCTCTCTGCTGCTCCCCCCTCCATCCATGGTGAGGGAACCAGGAAGTGAAGCGCTCCAGCTTCACTGCCTGGTTCCCTACGGTGCATGCGCGAGTCGCGCTGCGCTCGCCGATTGGCTCCCGCTGTGTGCTGGGACTTGAGAGTTCCCAGCACACAATGGGAAAAACCCGTCTTTTGCCCGAGACTGCGGGCCGGAAGTGGGTGCAAATACCTGTCTTTAGACAGGTATCTGCACCCCCCTCCCCCTGAAAGGTGTCAAATGTGACACCGGAGGGGGGGAGGGTTCCGATCAGCGGAACTTCACTTTAGGGTGGAGATCCGCTTTAAGTACCACCGTGATGCAATTTTCTGTGATAGTTCCCAATTGTTCACACAATGGGAAGCCTTATACACTTGTTGAAACAAGTTATTCATCAATGATGGACAGCCTTACACAACTAAAGTAGTTTTGATTCAGTGGAACCTTTTTAAAAACTGGAAAATTTCACATTGACCATTTGATTATCCAAGATTCTATTTTATAAAGATCCTTTTTAATGTGTCACTATAAGTGGCGGAATTCCCCCCGGTCAGTCGGTTGGGTCACCCACAGCCACTCCCCCAGGTCGGTTACCAGCCCCGCACTTACCCTATCTAGGTCACGGCGGTGCTTCCTCCAGGTGGCAGTCTCCCCTGCATCTATTCCTTCTCTACATCATGGCAGCTTCCACAGTGCGTCTCCTCCATCCTCCTCCTAGGCGGCCAATTGGATCACTTCTCCTCTTGGCCTATCGGGTGATGGGTCTCAGGACCAGCTTCCTGATTGGCTGGGAGGAAGATCAGGAAGACAATATTGAATATTAATTTGCTATTGTCACACAACTGGGTTGGCTCAGGGCTCTGCGCCCTAAGCCCACCTTGTTTTAAGCCAATTAGAGCCTCAGGCTCTAATCATATGCTTCTAAAAAAAATAAAAAAACATTGTAATCCATTCTTATTGTGCCCTACATGTAGAATAGGGGTCTGGCACATGGATTAGGGGGGGAAACCCCTGTGTCCCATATGGACGGACCGCCATTAGTCACTATCCTGTTGAGTGTTATTGAGTGGGCATACACAAGCAGAAAAAGTATTCAAAATGTCCTCATTTTAAATGTTTGTTTTTTCATACAATTATTAGGGGTTAATCAGAAATAATTTCATAGTTTAGAAACCCAAAAAACGTAAAAGTTTCTAAAACCCCAAAAAATCGAATGAAAGAAATCTAAAAACAAATGTGTGTCCTGACCAGCAAATATCATTGGCCCAGATTCACATACATCGGCGCATATTTAGGCTGCCGTAGCGTATCTTCTTTACGTTACGCTGGCGCAACGCAGAGAGGCAAGCATGGAATTCACAAACAAATGCTCCCAACATTGCGCCGGCGTAATGTAAATTTGTTAGCGTAAGCTGGCCTAAGTCAAAGTAGGTGGAAGTGGGCTGGAAGTGGGTGTGGTACATTTAAATGAAGCGTGACCCCATGCAAATGATGGGCCGAGCTTCAGACAAGTACTTAAAATGAACTGCGCATGCGTCGTACCTTGGACGCATCCCAGTGCACATGCTCACAATCACGTCAAAACAACTGCCTATGATACGTCGAATCACTGCCTACAACGTAAAAGTAAGCCCTATTCACGTACTACGTACAATTCGACGGTGTTTGTTCCCTGGTCCATATCTTTGCATGAATTGCGCCTCCAATATGGGGAATAACTTTACGCCGAGCATAAACCTTACGCAAATCGCTTAAATAATGCGCCGGGCCCAAGTACGTCGGCGTATCTCCCTCATTTGCATATTTGAATAGGAAATCAATGGGAGCGCCAGATGCTTCCAGCGTAACTTTGCACCCACGATACGCCGGCGTAGGCAAGTTACGTCAGTGGACTGAATCCTGTTTTTAGGCGTATCTTAGTTCTGTGGACACGGCGCACAGATACGACGGCGCATATTTACACTTACGCGGTGCATCTCGAGATACGTTGGTGTAAGGGCATGGTGAATCCGGGCCATTGTGTTTTATAATGTCAGAGAGAACTTACCTGAAGTTCAAAGTTGGTGTGCATGAATGCTCATTCATAAACAACAACAATCCACAAACATCAACACTACAGAAAAACTCAAGCCATGTATATGACCAAACAAATCAAATAAAAAAAAAATAAAACAAAATAAAGACCACAAAAGAGTACAATAATACCTGTATTGCAAAGTGTTTTAGTCCAGCAACAGGGGAAATTTAAAATCATTGATTTTTTTGGTTTACATATTGTGATATTTTTTTTCTTATTTAAAGCAGTTGTATATTGTTTCTAGGGATGAGCTTCGAGTTCGAGTAGAACTCATGTTCTACTCGAACATTGCCTGTTCACCGAACAGCAAACTATTTGGGGTGTACGCGGCAAGTTTGTGTGAACTTTAGAACCCTGTTAAAGTCTATGGGACTCGAATGTTTGTAATCTAAAGTGTTAATTTTAAAGGCTAATATGCAAGTTATTGTAATACAAAGTGTTTGGGGACCCAAGTCCTGCCCCAGGGGACATGTATCAATGCAAAAAAAAAATCTTAAAAACTGCAGTTTTTTTGGCAGCAGAGATTTTAATAACTCCTTTAAAGAGGGGGTTCATCCAAAAATAAACTAACACTAGCTAGATCTCTCCAGCATACTGCTAACATCTGCAGTATGCTGGGTTTTTTTTGTCGGTATTTATCCTTATACGAGCTCTTGTTACGAATTCGAGCGGGGGGTTTACTTCCGGGTATAGGCGTTCCTAAGCAAAGAGGAGTTGATTGACACGCTGCTAAAGCGCGTCGCGCCTTCCGGAAATACCCGAAGTGACACTTGGGTGTTTATGGCGCCTGTGCAGTCAGCTCTACACGGCAGGCGCCGTAAACGCCTGAGTGTCACTTCGGGTATTTCCAGAACTCGTCGTTGCTTAGAAACACCTACTCCCTGCACGATTGCCCACTCGGAGCCGGATAACAAGGGCACGTATAACGATAAGTACCGAAAAAAAACAGCATACTGCAGATGTTAGCAGTATGCTGGACCTAATGTCAGAAAGTGGATTTTAGGGTGAACCTCCGCTTTAAGTGAAACAATGAAAGTGAAATATTCCTTTTTGTACCTGGGGGGGGGGTGTATAGTATGCCTGTAAAGTAGTGCTTGTTTCCCATGCTTAGAACTGTCCCTGCACAAAGTGTAATTTCTGAAGGAAAAAAAGTAATTTAAAATCACTCGCGGCTATAATGAATTGTCGACTCCCGGCAATACAGAGAAAAGTCATTCATAAATAAAAATGTGGGGGGTCCACGGCATTATTTTTACAATTGGGGTGGAGTTCCCCTTAAAATCCATACCAGACCCTAAGGTTAGTGATTTTCAATTACTTTTTTCCTTCAGAAATTTCATTTTGTGCAGGGACCGTTCTAAGCACAGGAAACAAGCGCTACTTCACAGGCATACTATACACCCCCCTAGGTACGAAATTTAAAGGAATATTTCAATTTTATTGTTTCACTTTAAGCATTATTAAAATCACTGCTCCTGAAAAAACTGTAGTTTTTAAAAACTTTTTTGGCATTGATACATATCCCCTGGGGCAGGACCCAGGTCCCCAAACACTTTTTAGGACAATAACTTGCATATTAGCCTTTAAAATTAGTAATTTATATTTTAAACGTTCGAGTCCCATAGACTTTAACAAGGTTCTAAAGTTCATACAAACTTTTGGTCTGTTCGCAGGTTCTGGTGCAAACCGAACCCAGGGGTGTTCAGCTCATCCCTAATTGTTTCTTTTTTTTTTTTACTTTTACCTACAGGTAAGCCTATAATAAGGTTTACCTGTAGGTAAACAAAAAATATCTCCTAAATTGTTTAGGACATATTCCCCTTGCAAGGAGACGCTGACTGCAACGGTGCATGCGCACAGGGGATTCTGACGCCGGACCTGACGCTGGAAAGATGTCTCCTGCGCGCAATGCGCGGAAGTGACAACATCACAGTGCTGGAGCCGCGATACCCAGAAGACTCGCTGAGGCAACATGTCAGCTACCTTGGCGTGCACCAGGTGAGTTACGATGCCTCATTCTAAGGTAATATATAGTTGAGGAAGAAACAGCACAAGGAACCAATCAGGCATATTGCAGTGCAAGGGGCATGCTAATAGTAGGAGAGAAGAGTGACACAAGGTGGGGGATTTACTAAATGTTGAACAAGTTGAAGTTAAAAGCTGATTGGTTACTATACACATTGCATCATATTCTGTGTGCACCAGTTTTAGTAAATATCCTCCATAGCTGATGAGGAAAGAAGACCTAAAGAAAGGTGAAACTGCAGCAGAGAACAAGCAGGTCCTATCCTATCCATGTTAGAACTTTGCTGTGTGGCAGAGTTGTGTAAATCGCACGACTGGAGGCACTCAATAAAATATATTTTGAGTAAAATAACTCTCATATATGTATTTCATCTGTGTATTGAGCTGTTTGCCCGGAGTTCACCTTTAACCACTTCCCGACCGCCCACCGCAGGTATACGTCGGCACTTTGAGGATGGATATCTCGGTAACGGCAGCAGCTGCTGCCACAACCGAGATATCCATCTCTTCTGTGGGCGGTCGGGTAAACGATAATGGCGGTCTCCGCGGCGGAATCGCCGCGAGATCGCCGTTATCGGTGGTGGACGAGCGTCCCCCCCCCTCCCGCTGCGCTCCCGCGCTCTCCGCCGCTTACCGGAGCCGTCGGTAGCGGCGGAGGCGATCGGGTGCGCTCCTCTGGTCAGCGGGGATGCGAGTGAGGGAAAAAATTTCCCTCGTCCATCCCCGTAGCTCTGCTGGGCGGAAGTGACATCAAACGTCAGTTCCAAACAGCGTCTCAAAGAGACATTTTTTTTTAAATGTCATTTGAAAAATGACATTTAAATTTTTTTATTTTTTTTTTGCATTTTAGCCTAAATATGAGATCTGAGGTCTTTTTGACCCCAGATCTCATATTTAAGAGGACCTGTCATGCTTTTTTCTATTATAAGGGATGTTTACATTCCTTGTAATAGGAATAAAAGTGATCATTTTTTTTTTTTATTATTTTAGTGTTAAAAATTGGTAAAATTAATACAAATAAATACGAAAACAAAAAAAAAATGTTTTTAAATCGCCCCGTCCCGACGAGCTCGCGCGCAGAAGCGAACGCATACGCGAGTAGCGCCCGCATATGAAAACGGTGTTCAAACCACACAAGTGAGGTATCGCCGCGATAGTTAGAGCGAGAGCAATAATTCTAGCCCTAGACCTACTCTGTATCTCAAAAAATGCAACCTGTAGAATTTTTTAAACATCGCCTATCGAGATTTTTAAGGGTAAAAGTTTGACGCCATGCCACGAGCGGGCGCAATTTTTAAGCGTGACATGTTGGGTATCATTTTACTCGGCGTAACATTATCTTTCACAATATGTAAAAAAATTGGGCCAAATTTATTGTTGTCTTATTTTTTAATTTAAAAAAGTGAATTTTTTCCAAAAAAAGTGCGCTTGTAAGACCGCTGCGCAAATACGGTGTAACAAAAAGTATTGCAATGACTGCCATTTTATTCTCTAGAGTGTTAGAAAAAAAAATATATATAATGTTTGGGGGTTTTAAGTAATTTTATAGCAAAAAAAAATGTTTTAGTCTCGTAAACACCGAATCTGAAAAACAGGCCCGGGGCTAAAGTGGTAAATTTAATAAGATTGAGACTCTTTCCTTGTAATTCCTTAATTCTGCCTTGGTAAAGATAAAAAAAAAAAAAAAAAAAGATTAAAACCGGGTTTTGCATTCTTGTTGGCCCCATAGCCCTACTCAAACAAGACAATTGTTTCCATACCTTGCACCAATGGCTTCCAACGAATCTAAAACAATTTGGAAACAAATTGCTCTATACTATTGCTTTGCTTCTGCTGTACACCAATGGGTCCAGATGTACAGTTGGCCAGATGAACATTTTTGGAATATGTGAATAAATGAAAAATGGGAATACCTTTTCTTCTACGAAGACATTTTTGTGATGTTTCTATATAACCAGAACATTGGGAGGGATACAATGTTAACCTCCCTGGCGGTATGATTTTTTTCAGATTTTAGGTGTTGAAAGCGGTACCATTATTTGAAAGGAAAGTTGGCGTTTTATACTGTAGGCCTGTAATTATTAGAAATAACTCACTTAAATCTGACCAAGTCCAGACGAAGCTACGTGACCCCGTTGCGAAACGTGTTGACGTTACAGCCTCCGGATGCTACACACACCCCCTACCGATCGGATCGGAAGTACGATGGTATGGCGCAGAGCGCCAGTTTTGAGTTACTGGAACAACACATGAGCGGCTTCCATACAGAGCGTATGTGATCACATACAGAAAATACTTCATTGTGTTTATCATTGGTGATGATCTCCTGAGGACACGGGTTACACAACCTCTCCAACATAAGGTAGACTTTACCCTGTATCTGCTGGATGTCAGTGCTGCTATGATTTAAACCATGGATGTAGTAAGACTGACATAAACAACTTATCTGATGTCCAATTTCTTCGCTTGGCTCTGTATCCATAATCATTTGATGAAGAAACAATCTTTATGGAAACTGTCCAGCTATACTCATTATTGGGCATGGCCGCCAGTGACACTATATAGATTCAGCAGACAATTACAATGACAATTACTGTCCAATTTTCTAACAATGTCATTTTTTTGACCATGTTGCATCTATAGTGGTGCTACACTACCTCAGGATCGGGGAATATTCACGTGCCGAAATAGGACACAGGTCCAGAGCATAATTCACCCTATGGGGCGGGTTCCTTTACCTTGTCCATCTATATTCAACATATGCAGGCATTTTCTATCCCCATTTTCTTACTTTCCTACCCCCCCGTGGTGTCACATCTGCTGTTCTGTTCCTCAGTATTTACATCCTAATTTTTCCTAGGTTTTATATACATCTATTGCGGTATTTTCCAATTGGAAATTACAGCAGATGTGATTATTTCAGCATTCGGACTGTTTGTCTATATATAAAAGAAAAATATATATGTTTTATGTTTGTCATTGTCTTTTCGTGTATGTTTAATCACAGCACACAGTAGTCCCATACTGGTGCATACTGTTCACATATTTAGATCAATTGCCTGTTCATTTTTTGCACTAGCACTTTACTGTAACTGCTAAATATAATTTGTTTTGTAGTGACTTTTTCATTAATAAAATATTTTTTGTAATTTCTTACTACACGAGTACAGCCCCTCTTTGCCTATAGTAGCCTCCTGTTGCCCCCAGGATACCTCCTTCTTGAGGTCTCTCCTAAGGGTATTCTTTGTTCTTTGTGCTTATATTTTTGGCTACGGTGAAGACCCCACACACGGGGAGTGCCTACTCAATATAGTCGCCACTACATATTAGCAGTTTTTCCTGCATAGCACACACTTCTTTCCTTTTTGTTAAGAGTCTAATAGGAATCCCGGGTATTAAAAAATGTTTTAAAACAAAAATATGAATTATAATATAATAAATAATTATAAATAATTATAACAAATAATAATATAATTATAATAAAAAGTATTCAATAATGTAATCACCTCAAAATCACTGAAATTTGCAGAATTGTCGCTGTCATTACTTTTTTTTTTATGACGAATTTCCCCACAAATCGCTATCGCTCAATTCTGCAAGTGATTATAATTTATTATCGCTGTTTTCTAGCTGATCTAAAACCATTTTTGACATAAAGGAACACTTTTTGGTTGCTATGGGCAATCTACAGTTTGCAGGCAGAAAGAACATTTTTTATTATACATATGAACATGTAGTGCACAGGGCAGACCACTAGGGACAAGGGGGGTGTGTATTTTTTTTACATACAGTACTGTAATCTATAAGATTACAGTATACTGTATGTAATGTGTTTATTTACTTTTTTTTAATTTGGCTCCTGCCCTCATGATTGGCAAAATACCTCCTAGTAATTGGTTGGGATAAAATAAGTACTCATAACCCCTAACATTGTATCTTTTGCTCTATCTACTGAAGTACAGTCCCCAAGAGCAGGCAAAAGCAAACAATACCTCAGGCTTAGGGGAAACAGAAATAATGTAGAAAATAATAGCACTCAGAACGTAGACTGGCCACAGCCTAGCTGCTCACCATAGTTCTATCTATATGGTCTGAGGCTTCTTTCCAAATAAAACCAATGAAGACTTGCAACACCTATTTTTTTTGTAAACACCTGGGAGGAATTTAGCTGATTTAATCCCTTCCCACCAATGGTACATACACTGAACTGTACTTTTTTTTCCCCCTGGGCCGCAAATTTGTGTACCTCTCTTTGTGCTAGGAGCTAATGATCATACTAACGATCAGGATTCGGGACTCCTGGTTTTGGGTCACCTGATCACTGTGATAGCCCCTGATTGACTATCACAGTGATGAGTCAACCTGCCCATGTGTTTACTTCCTTTTTCTGAATAGGGAGGAATATATATATATATTGTATCTCCTGAAAGATAGGTAGACTCCCATGGACTGGTATGTATATTGGCATCAACCCTCATGAATCAACAAAAGGATTACCTCAAAGATTGGGATTTTTCTGTTCAAATATTTTATTAAACGAAAAAATACAGAGTACACAAACAAGGATTTTCGCTTGGTTACACTTAGCGGAACATTACGAAACAGGCCATATGAGACAGGAGCAACTGTATGGCGGCGTACACACGATCGGATATATCCGATGAAAACGGTCCGCGGACCATTTCCATCGGATATGTCCGATCGGGAGTTTGATCCGATGGCGTGTACACACCATCGGATCAAATTCCCCGCCGCCGGACGGCGCGGTGACGTAGTGGTGACGCGGCGGTGACGTTGACGCCGCCGCGTCATCGCCACGTCACCGCACCAGGAAGTAAAACACTTCCGCGCATGCGCCGAATCCATTCGGCAGCGGCGCGGCGGCGGTGGGGGCCGACATGTCTGCTGGTAAGTGTACTAACCAGCAGACATGTCGGGCGGACAGATTCCCACCGGATAGATTTCAAAGCATGCTTTGAAATCTGTCGGGTGGAGAAATCTGTCCGCTAGCCCATACACACGAGCGGAGATGTCTGCTGAAACGGTCCATCGGACCGTTTTCAGCGGACATATCCCCTCGTGTGTACGCGGCCTAAAAGTAACATTACAGTTAACAAAACATGGATAACAAATATTGGCATAGAAATTTTTTTTTCCAAAAAGAAAACTAGAGAGGGGGTAAGAGGATCAGGGTCCTCTTACCGTTAATTACAGGTATGCAAGGATAAGACTCTGTAAGTCAGCAGAGGATAAAATGTAGGCCATTAGCAGGCGAAACGAGAGGGGTTCGCCCAAGAGGAAATACTTATAACATTTTTAGAGAGAGTAAGAAACCAAAGGAAAAGAGGAGGAGGGAAGAAAAGAAGGGGAAAGAAAGGAAGAAAAGGAAAAAGGAGAGCGGTAAGAAAGGAGGAAAGGTCGGCAGGATCACACTAAACCCAGGAGGGTGCTACGGGTCAGTTAGGGATATACATATTGGTCACGATACCAAGAGGGTCAAATCAAAATCGGGAGGGAGGAAATGCTCAACCCAAGGAGTCCAGATTTTACTATGTTGGGGCATCCTATCCAAAATGGTAGCCTCAATTTTATCATGGATCATTGCCTGGGTCACCCTATGCTTAACTTCAGCGATATGCAGATTTGGAGACTTCCAGGCCCTAGCAATAGACTGTTTGGCAGCCGTGGTCAGTTGTAGCAAAAGTCTAACCTGAGCCCTCGTGTAATCCCCCTGTACATGGTTCAAGAGAGCTAAGGAAGGATCAGGTAAGATTTCATCCTTAAGGAGGGTGGAAGCCATTTGAAAAATTGTTATCCAGAACCGTTGTACAATGGGGCAAGACCACCACACATGTTCATGGGTACCCCTTCCTCCGCATCCCCTGAAACATACGGACGGGTAAGAAGGTAGGAATTTAGATATCCTAGCAGGGACCAGGTACCACCGCATAAGAACCTTATAATTAGCTTCCAAGGCAAGGACGTTCTGGGATGAAGATTTCGTACGGGCCCAAATTTCCGACCAGTCCGCCTCATCCAGGGTTACCTGAAGATCTTTCGACCACTGTGCAGCATAAAGAGGGAGAGCAGTTGGGGAAGATGTAAGGTGATTATATAACTGTGAAATAATGCCCGGTGTATGTGGATCTGAGTCACAAATTTTCTCATAGAAGGACAAGGCGCGCAGTGAGGAGCAGTCACCTATGATAGAGCGGACAAAGTGAGCTATCTGTAGGTAGCGGAAACATTCCCTAGCGGGGAGCTTAGCTCGGGACTGTAGATCAGCGAAGGGTATAAGGGAGGTGGGGGTAACAAGGTCCACTATCCTATGCAGCCCAGCCTGAAGCCAGAGACGGAAGGCCTCAGGCTCTGTAAATGCTGAATAGAAAAGCGGGTGGCCAAGAAATGAGAGGAGCGGGGTATGGGAGGATTTTAATTGGAAGCGACCACTGAGGTTATCCCAGAGTCTGAGTGAGTGACGTGTAATAGGGTTAGTTATTGTTCCCCCGGGCTGAGGGTGGCAGCCAAAAGAGGTTAGACACCAACAACGGAAAGACATCCATCGCTTCCAGGCTAACCCATAGTGGGACCTCGGAGGAGGCATGGAACAGTGTTATTTGAGCCAGTTGGGCCGCTTGATAATACCGAGCAAAGTTAGGGACCCCCAGCCCCCCGCTAAGTTTATTTTGAAGGAGAATGGATCTGGAAACCCTAGGTTTAGTGGAACCCCAAACATATTTAAAAACCCGGGACTGAAGAATACGGTGGAAGTATGAGGGAACGGAGACCGGAAGGACCCTATATAAGTACAGAAGCTTCGGAAGTAGGGACATTTTAACAGCCGTTATCCGGCCTAACCAGGAGACACAGAGCGGTTTCCAAGCTTCCAGTAAGGAGGATAGGTGTGATAACATATAGGGAGTTCGGGTCAGGCGTGAGTTTAATACCCAAGTACGACAAAGAAGTAGTAGACCAAGCAAAGGGAAAGTATTCTTGTAAGTGGGCAACTTCCGCGGGAGGAAGGGACACGTTAAGAGCCCTAGATTTAGTAAGATTGGGATTTTTAAGCAATAACAATTAAAAATATATATATAAAAGATATAATATTACTACAAAAAATACATGGATAGAAAATATGCTCCACAGAAGTGGTGCTGGGCAATTAAAAATTGTTACATAGAAAAAGCATGAACACATTGGCCCAGATTCAGAGAGCCATTACGCCTGTCTAACTGGTGTTAGACTGCAGTAATTTCAAATTACGCGCGTTTTCTAGCTAGTCGAAAACCTCAAACCATGAATAGACGGCTGCGGGCTTCAATTCGACTGTATTACGTGTTCGTACGCCTTGGGATCTACGCTGCAATAAAATTGCGGCCACTGGGTGGACTTCCCGTCGTTTTCCGCGGCGGGGTATGCAAATTTGCTTTTGCCGGCGATCCCCGAAATTACGATCTTCAATCGCAATCTCTTACGGCACATTTAGTCATCTTTTATTTGCGGAACACTATACCAGCTTTTTGCTGCTCCAATATTAGACAGCCCATGTTAAGTATGGCCGTCGTTCCCGCGTCAAATTTCTACGTTTTCCGACGTCTTTTATTATTTTTAACGTAAGTCGTCCGGGAATAGGAATGTTCGTAAAAGCCGCTACTCAAACAACGAATGAAGTAACGACGTGATTTCGCGCAATGCATGGCGGGAAATTTCTGAACGGAGCATGCGCAGTTCGATCGCCGCAGGGGCGCGCTTAATTTAAATGCTTCACGCCCCAAAACGCGTATTTCGATTACGCGGCCAGAAATAGACTACGCCGCCGTAGCGTACGGGCAAAAATCTACCAGGATTCGGTGTAGAGCCTGGTAAAATACGGCAGCGTAGAGTATTTCGATTACGCAGCGGAATATTAAGTGTATGTGAATCTACCCCATTTTTTGTAATAAAATTATATATTTTATATATTTTTTGACTTTGATCCCAATCTTTGAGGTAATCCTTTAGTTGACATTGTATCTCCGTGTCCTTTCAGATAGAGGAAGCTGTAAACAAAGAAAATGCATACAAAATAAATAAGAAACAAGTTAAAGAAAGAAGAAAATAGCTAGATCAAGGTTAGATCTATGTCAGTGCCAGGGTTAATGTAAGTGCCAAGGCACAGGTCAAAGGGCAATGCTTGGGTCAAAGGTTGGGTTCAAAAGTAAGGGCCAGTATATATTTGGTAGAAATCGTTTAAAAAAAAAAGCTGTATTTTTGTCTTGATTAGTGGCAGTTAGTGTCAGTGTGTTTTAGGTAGGATAAAATAAAGCAACATGTGCTCCAATCTACGGGTACAAACAACAAATAAAGTAAATATATGTGCTATCACTGAGATTGTCAGGGGCAGGAGAATATATTTTGGTTTATTCCTTGGTGATAAATTATTTTAACAGGAAGAAATTATTATGTATTTATTTTTTTATTATTTTGGGTCAGTTTTTCTTTGATAATAAAATAAATTCAGGAGATATCTGTTACCGTTTACCACCAAATTAAAGCCACATTTGCAGTTATATTTCACCTGGATACACAACTATTTGTCATGATATGTTCAGATTTACTAACGCAAGTCAAAGTTGCAAAATTGTGTTCAAGCACTAACATTTGTTTTAACTTTAGTCACTATTGTCTATTGCACCCTTCAATATTATTTCTTTATGATTTATGATTTATTACTAATCTTAGGTGCAGCATTAGACTATTTAGAAAATTGCAGGTGGCGCCGACAATCCATTATTTACTTTTTAATATTTAAATTTACTTGAATAACATTTGAACATACTTTTTTTTTTTTTTACACAAAAAGGATTTATTAGATGAAAAGTAACACATAGTACATCATATACTCACAGAAGTATTTTTTAAATTCCTGAGCATAAATAAAGACGATAAATACAAAAAGACAATACATTTCCCTTTTAAGTAAGTAAGAAAATAAGGCAGATAGTCAGGACGTTAGATAATTGGGCATTGAGATATTTAGACAGAATGGTATAGACCAGGAAGTGGTATAAGTATAAGGAGACATGATAAGATGATGGATGTTCGGAGAGAGGTGGGAGGGCGGGGGGGGTGGGTTAGTAGGTTCAGGTGGGGGAACTTTTAATAAACTGGGTAATTGTTGCACTTTTTCTGTACTTTTGTACTCCTATTCTGAGTCAGAAATAGGTTGTTTACTTTTATACACATGCATATAACAAACAAATGCTATGAAGCAACTTCCTACTATGATGTGAACTTGGATAGGAGACAGCGGATGAACGAAAAACTGATTGAGTCTCCTGATAGAGTTCTCTGATGCCGGGTACACACAATTACTTTTTGTGATGAAAAAAAAAACGACGTGTGTGGGCAAAACGTCGTTTTATGTCTTCAAAAAAACGACCAAAAAAAAAATGCTTGAATTTTTGGTGTCATTTTTCAAAACGTCGTTTTTTTGTGTCATAAAAAGTGATGGTGTGTGGGCAAAATGATGTTGAAAACGAAATGTTTTAAACCGGCGCATGCTCAGAAGCAAGTTATGAGACGGAGCTTCAATGGAACAGAGTGCCGTCGAACGTGGTGTACGTCACCACGCTTTGCAAGAGCATTTTGGAAAAACGATGGTGTGTACGCAACGTCGTTTTGGAAAATGAAGTTTGAAAAACGTTGTTTTGTTTCGTGAGATAAAATTACGTTTTTTTTCATCACAAAAAGTGATCGTGTGTACGCGGCATAAGGCAAAAAAAAAGATAATTGGGCATCGGCAGGTAAAAGTATTTCAGATCCAAAATGTGAGGGATATTACACTGAAGTAGAAAAGCTCAAATTCCAAATTGGTTGAGTTGCAAATTGGTATAATAATTGTAAAATACCCGTTACATTGGGTGGTGTAGAGTAGACATGTGCAGACTGGAATATTTAATTTTGTTTTTTCGTTTTCGTTTGGAAAATACATTTATTTAGTTACTCCCGAAAATCGTTTTGATTTATTTAGTTTTTCGTTGGGGAATAGCTTTCGTCCGAAAATCCAATAAGACTTGGTTTCTGTCGAATGGTCAAAAGAATATTCGACGGAACGTCAAATCTTTTTGGCTGCTGTCGAATGGTCAAAGGAATATTCGACGGAACGTCGAATCTTTACGAATAGTACATTTCCTTTCGAATATTCCGCCTACAAGAATTCTAATGTTGTATGACCACTAATAATTAAACATGTGCAGACTGGAATATTTCGTTTCATTTTTTCGGTTTCGTCCAGAAAATAAATCGACAAAGCATCGAAAATCGTCGGATCTGAACGAAAACGAAAATAAAGCATTTTTTATGTCGGATCTTTTGGTTTTCGTTTCTTTCGCTTTCGTTTTCATTCGTTAAAACGATAACGAAAATACCAGATTTTCAGACGAAAATGCATTCTAACGAAAACGAATGCACATGTCTAGTAATAATGTTGAATCTATTTCTAATGTTGTATGACTAGTAATAATGTTGAATCTATTTCTATTGTTGTATGACTAGTAATAATGTTGAATCTATTCTCTATAATGTCAAATCTATTTTCTCATGAATCAAAATCTATTCTCTGTAATGTCAAATCTTTTCTCTATAGTGTCAAATCTTTTCTCTATGATGTTGAATCTTTTCCCTATAATGTCAAATCTCTCTATTTCGAATTTTTACCGCAACGAAAATGAAAATAAAGCATTTTTTATGTCGCATCTTTTGGTTTTCGTTTCTTGCACTTTCGTTATCGTTTGTTAAAACGATAACGAAAAAACCTGATTTTCGGACGAAAATACATTCTAACGAAAACGAATGCACATGTCTAGTGGAGAGAGCCTCTGAAACGTACAGTATATAATGCTATACATCTTATACTTCTACAGTTCATCATCTGTATGGAAACACAAAACAGCAATTCTATGATGTGTCTGTGTTTTCATTTATCTCCAAAAAATATTACATACTTCACCTCAATTCTTTGAGTATTTTTAGAGATGACGTCTGGATGTATTTGTTTACTTTGCATATCCCTGGCAAACAGTGTCAGATCAGCCATCGTATATTTTAGTGAAAATAATATATCACTTACAGGGAATTATTAGTCTCTGTTATTTACTGATTAATCTCAAACCCTTTTATACATTTACTTCTCCTTGGTCGGCTTTTTTTGCATGGCTAATTAAGCTGACTGCTTATAATCTTTTAGGAATTATTTTTAGACCTTATCTCCCCTGATAAACAACCGTTATTAATATTAAATTGAAAGTAGTAGCAAACTTATGTTTATTTTTATAGCTTTAATTCACTCATTTATTTTCTACCATTGCTTCTACAAATTACATGCATAACCTACAAGAACAATATTGGTGTTTTACTTTATCATATTATAATATTTATATTTCTTATATAGATATAGAATGTAGGATTAATTACTATCAGTTTGTTAGTATTAACAACATTGTCTGTGAAGGGCCTCATTGATCCAGATCATGGTACAGCTAATAGTAGTTAGTCACATTTTCAACTAGACTTGTTTCTATAAAGTTGAAAATCTTTTATAACTTTGTGATAACAAGTGATATGAACATACCCCACAATGTATAGCTACAATGCGTCAAGGCAGATGATGGTTTTCCAAGAACAGGATGGGAGTTGTAAAATGTGTCACCCTGTTCTAGTTGCCTAAATCTGCACTATAACTCCATAATGTGGTTTTGACATCTCTGCCCCAGTGATTTCACAGCCATTTACACCTTCAGCCATGTTATTCAGTGTAAAGCACACACACAAATACTGTTAATCTTCCCAGTAGAGTTGAAGCTGTTAACTATATTCATATTGAATCCTACAGACTAAGGCAGGGGTGCCATTAACCCAGTGCTGGGACAAGGCCATTTGGTGCCCAGGGCGAAGATGGCAAACTGCGCCCCGCCCCCCCCCCCGTTTTTAAGAAAGAATCAATGTTGTTTCAAAACAAGAATATACTTAAAGCAATAGAACAAAGGACTGTTCTCCTGATGGGCACAGTGGCTGCGTGTGATGGGCACAGTGGCTGCCTTGACTGCAATTGATAGGCACACTGGCGGCAATTCATGGGCAGGCAGGTGACAATTAATGGGCACACTGCAGCACACTGGTGGCAATTGATGGGGCAAACTGGCAGCACACTGGCGGCAATTGATGGGCACACTGGCGGCAATTGATGGACACACTGGCGGCAATTGATGGTTACGGTGGCTGTGTGTAGTGGCTGCGTTTGATGGGCACAGTGGCTGTGTGTGATTGGCACAGTGGCGACAATTGATGGCACAGTGGCTGCATGTGATGGCACAGTGGCTGTTCTCAGGAGAGAGCGGGGACCAGTCACGGCGCCGCAATCCTTGCGCATGTGCAGTAGGGAATACGGCAGTGAAGCAGTCAGGCTTCACTTCCTGATTCCATCACCTAAGATGGCGGCGGAAGCAACCGAGGACCGAGCGATTGCTCAGCCTCGGCTGCTGACATTGCATGCGCGCTGGACAGGTAAGTGTCCATTTTTTAAAGTCAGCCACTACAAATATGGCAGCTGCTGACTTAAAAAACAAACAAAAAAAACAGCAGAACCTCCGCTTTATTATTTAGAAATGTATTAATAAAAATTGGAAATATATGTGTATCCAAAAACAAAAAATATGTGCAGCCTGTGAAGCTGTAACAAACATCTAAATTAAAGGGGTGGTTCCCCTAAAAATAAACTTTTAACATTGCATTTCTCCTCTTAATTACATCTAGAATCGGCTGGTATTTAAAAAAAAATCCGTCCGTACATACCATTTTCGGCATGTAGTCTCATCGCTGCTTCCGGTATGATGGTTGGGGACAGGCATCCGATCGACGCATACAGTGCGTCACGAGATGCCGAAAGAAGCCGAACGTTGGTGCGGCTCTATACGGCGCATGCGCACCAACGTTCGGCTTCTTTCGGCATCTCGTGACACGCTGTATGCGTCGATCAGATGCCTGTCAATCAAGTAGGCACGCCCTACCCCGACCGTCAGACCCGGAAGCGGTGGTAAGACTACATGCCGAAAATGGTATGTACGGACGGATTTTTTTTTAAATACCAGCCGATTCTAGTTGTAATTAAGAGGAGAAATGCAATGTTAAAAGTTTATTTTAAGGGGAACCACCCCTTTAAGATGGATCTAGGTGCACACTCGCCAGTCCAAACGTGTGCAAACAGCAAATATGTGTATAAAAACTAAGTACGCATATGTATAATAACTTATTATACATATGCATACTTAGTTTTCACACATATATTTGCTGCACATATTTTTTTGTTTTTGGATACACATATATTTCAAATTTTTAATACATTTCTCACAGCGCTGCATCTTTTTTGCTTATTTTTTGGTTTGCAATATATCTGATGATGATGGTGATTGCTGATGCCGACATCCACTTTACAAAGTTTTTATATACAGTAATGCAATTTTTCCACATGATGCACAGTACCATGAGCAGGATTCAGGAAGTAAGAGCTGCCCAGCACAGGCCACAGCTACTGGACTGGGTTGCCAGCTGATCTTCAGTATAGCAAGAACTAGAAGTAAGTGTAACTGTAAAGTTACCTTTTCTTTCAGAAAGCTGGCTCACACTGTCAGTCCAGGGGTTGGCGTCGGCCACAGCACAGCTGCACAGGCAGCTCTCCTCCTTGTCCTCAGGCTCAGTCAGAGAGGAGACAACCCACACACTTCCCTGGAAGAGGTGGGCGGACTGCGGAGCAATTAATTGGTGCGGACAGCGGCTGAGCACTGTGAATGTTGGCCCTGTCCGAGTCCTCCCTCTCTCAGCCAGCCTCCAGCCGTGACGTCACGCGGCTCGTGCGGCTGGAATGTACCAACTGACTCAGTCACTATATGGGGAGTAAACAAAGAGGAAAGGGAGCCAGGAGGTGAGGAGCGCACTCGGCTGCTACACCCGCACCCACGCTGACTACTAGTCTATATTACACACAAGTGGTCTGGCGGGCAGCGGCCGCGGCTGCCTGTGTGTCAGAACTGCGCCCCCCTCCTATATGAATGAATGAATGAATGAATGAAAAACTTGTATAGCGCAACACATGCAAATTTAATCGCCTCTGGGCGCTTGTTGTTCCTTTCTCTTTTGAAATCAAAAGAGATGAGTCTTGATCTTTCTCCTGAATGCTAGGTGGTTCTCCTCCAACCGAATACTGGTCGGTAAAGCGTTCCATAGTCTGGGACCTTGGAGCGCGAATCTTCTTTCTCCTTTGGACTTAAAGTTGGCTTTCGGAATCTGGAGCAGATTTTGATTGGTGGATCGCAGAACGCGATTGGGATTGTGAGCTTTTATTTTTTCACATAGATAATGGGGAGCATTCCCATGAATACATCTATGCGTTAGGCAGAGAGTTTTAAAAACAATTCTGTCTTTTACTGGCAACCAGTGAAGGGATCTCAGAGAAGGTGAAATTGATTCCCATGGTTTTTTTCCAGTCACAAGTCTAGCGGCCGTATTTTGCACGACTTGAAGACGAGCGATTTGGTACTTGGGGAGTCCGAGGTAAAGAGCATTTGCATAGTCTAATCTTGAATTCACAATTGCTCCCACCACGACTGGTACGTCTTCTTTGGGGATTAAAGGAGTAAGTCTGCATAGTAGGCGTAGCAGATGGTGAGATCCGCTGACTACAGACCCTATTTGTGCATCCATTGTCATGTAGGAGTCAAAGATGACCCCAAGACTTTTGAATTTGGTGCTAGGGGTGATGATTTTGCCCAAAATGGGCGGGGGTATCCAAGTTGTCCCCGGGTGATTCGTGCGCTTGGCGTGAAACAGTAGAAGTTCTGTTTTTGCTCCGTTGAGTTTTAGGTAACTCTTTGTCATCCAGTTCTCTATCAAAGAGAGGCATGTCTCTAGATTGAGGTGATGATCCTTTTTATTGCATATGCGGAAATACAGTTGCGTATCGTCTGCATATGAGTGATAAAGCAGTTTTTGGCTGCTAATTATTTCAAAAAGGGGACGAAGATAGATGTTGAATAACACCGGCGACAGAGGCGATCCTTGGGGGACTCTGCACGATACTGTGCGTTTCTCGGAAGTGAAAGATCCCAACTTCACAGTTTGCGATCGGTTTTCCAAAAAAGAGGAGAACCAAGATAAGTCGCTTTCTGCGACTCTGGCTACTTCGACTAGTCGAGTCAGTAATAGCTTATGGTCTACAGTGTCGAAGGCTGCGCTTAGGTCCAACAGGACCAGGAGACAGGATTCGCCTTCGTCTGCGGCCTCGAGGGCGTCGTCCCATATTTTGAGCAGTGCTATTTCCGTCCCGTGTCCAGGACGGAAGCCAGATTGGTATGGATCTAGTAGGTTGTGGGTATCTAGATGCTGTTGCAGCTGTTGTACCACTACTTTCTCCATTACCTTTGAGAGGACATTTAGGCCTGTTATGGGATGGCGGTGAGTTGGGTCCTTGGTGTCAAGGGTATGTTTTTTTCAGAATGGGTTGAATTATGCCCTCTTTCAACTGGGAGGGCACTATGCCTTCCTTGAAGAATTGATTTATAAGCTGCGTGATCGGAGGTGCCAGGATGTCGGCGCATTCCTTCAGCAGTTTAGTGGGGATGATATCATTTGGCGCTGTGCCGTTACGCAAAGAATCAATGATAATCTTTGTGGCCTGTATAGTAATGGGTTCCAGGGTGAACTTACCTGATTGTGGCGAAATATTGATGGTGCTGTGTGAAAGATTACGGGAGGGATTGGGGGGGTTTGTCACAAAATTCATCACAAAATTCTTGGGTGTCAGAGTTGGGGGCTTCTAGACATCTTGGATTCATGGTCTGATTGACCAATCTGAAGAGCTCGCGGGGGCGATTTAGGGCGCTGTTGATAGCCTCGGAAAAATAATTTTTCTTGGCTTTGAAAATTTCTTTGTGGGATTTCCTGGTTGATGCCTTGTAGATGGAGAGGTTCGCCTCTGAAGAGCTTCTCTTCCAGGCGGCTTCCGCCCTTCTACGCTCTTGTTTTAATAATGCCAATTGGTTGTTGAACCAGCTGGAAGTATTTTTTCAGATGCAGGTTTTATATTTCGGCGCTATTAAGTCAGCTGACTGTAATAGGGCTGTGTTTATGGCATCCAGTGTTTCTACAGCCGTTTGGTTCGGCTGAATTGTTTTTATTTTATTCCTTAATGTGGTTTTGAAGAGTTCCGAATGGAGCTTCTTCTGACATCTAGTCCAGTGTGTTGTCACTGGTTTTGATGTTTTTGTTAAGGGAGGGAAATCGGAAATAATGAATTTAATTGCATGGTGGTCTGTCCATGGCAATAGTTCCTTTTCCAAGATTTTTATTTCCAGATTTTGCCTCAAAATAAGATCGAGGGTGTGACCTGAAGTATGTGTGGGCCCACATACTAATTGCTGTAGCCCTAATCCTCCTAGATGTTCAATGCAGGCGTCGGCAATGGGGTCTTGTGATGAATTGGCCCAAAGATTAAAATCCCCATGCAGCAAAAGGTGTTTGCTGTTAAGGGTATAAGTAGAGATGAAGTCCGTCAATGATAGTAAAAGCTGCGATTTTGGGCCGGGTGGTCTATAGCAGAGTAAAATCTGTACGGTCTCCTGGGAGTTTATTTCCAGCTTCAGCGTAAGGGTTTCCATGAATGGAAGAGGGTTTTGAAGGACTGGTTTAATGATCGTAAGATGGGACTTGTGGATCACCGCCAGTCCTCCTCCTCTTTGCCCTATTCTGTTTTCCGTTATAATACGGTAGTTTTCTGGCACCATTTCTCCTAAAATGGTGTTACAGTCGGCTGTGAGCCAGCTCTCTGTAATAAAGAGGCAGTCTAAATCGTATTGTAGAATGAAATCATGGATTTCTAATCGATGTTTTACTGCCGATCTGGTGTTGATCAACGCACATGATATGTGCTTAGGCTGGGGTAGGCGGCTGTGATGTTTGATAGTTGATCTCCGATCGTTTCTCAAAAGGCGCAGAATTTTTAGGTTTTTTTTGGTAATGGCTGGTAAAAATGCGGCATATTGCTTCAAGTCCCAAATGGTCTCTGCCGTGTATTGCAAATTGACCATGGTCGCCATATACCTGGGGGGGGGGGGAGTGGAGGATTTTCAAGAAGTGACTGAATCCTCCACCCAGGCTTGGTCCAGAGGAAGGCAAAAAACCCTGGCCTTGCAATGCCAATGTGCTACGGCGGGGAAAAAATTCCTTCCTGACCCCTTAAGAGGCGATCGGCGAACCATGGATCAAGTCCTAATAGTGTTAAGGAAAGGGGATTGGGGCTGGGTGTACCAAGATGGCCGCCGACCAGGCAGCAGGATCCAGGTTGGGGTCCACCTAATTAAGTGGATCGGTGCTGCCTGGGGGGCCGGGAAGAATAGCTGGGAGGAGAGGGGGGGTTTGCTGGGGTAGGAGGAGGCTTTCTGGGCCGTTGAGGTGATTTGCTGCCGGTTGCCGGGCGTGAGGAGCGGTGCGCCGCTAGGCCACAGGTGAAGCCGCGGCCTTTCCTAAATCGCGGCTGCCGCGAATCCTCACAGGCCGGCGCGGAAGTGTAAAAAAGCGCCCGAATGGCGTGGAATTGCGGGGATAGATGGCGAGGGGGGGTAGCACTGAGTGGGGGGGTAGTATGGGGGTACGGATGAAAGAGGGAGAGCTGTGGGGGGTTGGAAAAGCTGCCTCAGCTTGTCCTGAAAAGGACAGCTGTGTGTGGCTTACCTGCTTGGCTCCCTGGCGAAGGGATGAAGGAGGGAGCCAGCGGGGATCAAGCAAGTCAAGCAAGTCAGGGGAAGCCTAATGAGTCCCTGGAGGGGTGGAGGGAGCCTGCCTGACTGTCTGGCTGACTGGTCCCTGACGAGAGCGACTCGTGCGGGAGGCCGGAGCGTCCTACTCTCCTACTGTCACTGACTGACTGACTGAGCAGTCTCTAGCTAGGGGGGTATGGAATGGTAGCGCCCAGGGCACTCGACCCTTTCGCCCCTGCCTTGTATCGGCCCTGCATTAACCACTTGCCTACTGTGAACCTACACCCCCTTCCTGCCCAGACAAAATCTTAGCTTCCGGAACTGCGTTTTTGAAAAAAGACACAATATTTTTTGCTTTTTGCTATAATAAATATCCCATTAAAAAAAAAAATGTATCTCAGTTTAGGCCGATACGTATTCTTCTACATATTTTTGGTAAAAAAAAAAATTAAAAATAAAATCGCACTAACCGTATAGTGACTGGTTTGCACAAAAGTTATATTGCCTACAGGTGGACATAATTATGATTTTTTATAAAACAATTTTTTTTTTACTAGGAATGGCGGTGATCTGCATTTTTTTTTCAGGATCACCACATTATAGCGGACACATCGGACACTTTTGACACATTTTTGGGACCATTCACATTTATACAGTGAACAATGCTATAAATATGCATCGATTACTGTATAAATGTGACTGGCAGGGAAGGGGTTAACCATTAGGGGGCGGGGAAGGGGTTAAATGTGTAGCCTAGTTTGTGTTCTAACTGTAGGGGGTGGGGGGGTGACTGGGGGAGGTGACCAATTGTGTCCCTATGTACAAGGGACACAGATCAGTCTCCTCTCTCCCTAAAGGACGTGGAGCTCTGTGTTTACACACAGAGCTCCACGTCCCCGCTCACTTACACGGCAATCGCGGGTGCCCGGCGACCATCGCGGTGTTGTCAGTAACCCGACGTGTGCGCTGCGCGCGCCACCCAGTGGCTTAAAATGACACAACGTCTTATGACGTGATGTCAGGATAATGGAGTATCCCGCCCGCCGTCATTTGACGACGGGCAGGTATTAAGTGGTTAAAGTTCATGTGTCTGTAAAGGTTACGTTAGTGGGGCAGAATCTAGCAGACTTGCTGTTCCTCCTCCTTACCACCACCACTGACCACGATCACTGTCCCATAACTCTTCACATCCACCTCAGGTATATCTTTGATTGCCTCCAACTTTCTACCCTGTCACCTCTCATATTTGGTGGTTCACCAGCCACCATTCTATATGACATATACTCTTCTCACCTTACATTTCACATGTTGGTTTGTTTCACTATTATATGTTTTATTTCCTTAGTCTTTGATGCTCACTAGTCTAGCTCATTACCCTGATGCATAGCCCCCCTTTTTTACCTTTTTACAGAAGCCCTGCGGGCTCATATATATCACTTCATTAGTGGCCCAGGCACCTACCACTTCATCACCCCTAACATCTCGATGTTGGATCTCCGCTGCCGCCAGTTCGTTGCCACTTCAGCTCCCGGGGAGGCACGTACTTCCCTCCTTTTGCCTCTGATCAACACTACTATCTCCTACCCTGTATCATTCAGTACCCTAGGTAAGAGTGTTTGGGCCACTGATTTGTGCCCCCCCTCTTTCCTTTCTAGTTACTTACTACCATTTATCCTTTACTACAGGTATCCCTAGCTCCTACTTGCTCCTGATGAGTGGAAATGTCCACAAAATGTGTCAAGCCTACCCACTAGATATCTTGTCACTTTAATCTTGGATACCACCATGGGACTTTTAATGTTCGAATCATGTACCCCTATGTACTATTTATTATTATTTTACTTCATTTTTTGGATACACTGCTGATCACAGTACTTATCATGCCTTATATTGTCTACCATGTTACTACTCGAACTTTCCATGATCGATCAGTCATGTCTCTATCATGACCTTGATTCATCATGTATACCTATCATGCATTTTTGCTGGTTGCATTGTTTATCGTGTGTTACACTGTCCACCATGCAATCCTTACTATCTGTCATGTCTGACGATCATGTATCTACCTTGTATTTTCAATATTATTACCGCATGCTGTTGATCACAGTATCGATCATGTGTTACATTGTTTATCATGTCATTATTAGAACTTTCCAGGATCAATCAATTATGTTTCTACCATGCATATTAACATATGTATTAATATACCATGTATACCTTTCATGTAATTTGTTGTAACACATTATTTATTACCATATCTACTTATTATGCTACATATCCATTTATGCCACCAATAAACAGTTTATTTTATTCTACCTACTGATTCGTTCTGCCCTTATTGTTTTGTTTAATTTAAAGTCCCGACCTTTTCCCTTAGTCCCAATTAGTCCCCCTCCGTTCATATGATCAGGAATGGAGATCTGTGTGCCGGAAGGCCACAGTCTCACTTAAAGTCCCACCAATTAGATATTTGGATTTAGTAATTATATATATACATATTTGTTAAAAGTATTGGGATGCCTGCCTTTACACACACATGAACTTTAATGGCATCCCTGTCACCCGTCAGGGATGCCCTCTCTCCCCGCTCATCTTCGTCCTGACGCTTGAGCCTCTCCTAAGACGCCTTAGAGCCAATCCTAATATCAAGGGCATTGATATACATCAGAAAAATTACAAAGTGGCAGCCTTCGCAGATGACATTCTTCTTTTCCTGACAGAACCTGTCACGACTCTACCAAATCTACTCGCTGACCTCAAAACTTTTTCTTCTTTATCTAACCTGCAAATAAATTTTTCAAAGTCCACTGCCCTCAATATCACTCTTCCCCCTGTGCACAATGCAAGACTAATTTCTAATTTAAACGGAACGCTAGCTCAATTAAATACCTAGGAATTCAACTCCATTCCTCCCTGTCAGACCTGTACTCTGCTAACTACCTTCCACTAATACAAAACATACAGAGAGACCTCAAAACCTGGTCTTCGGGTCTCTTCTTGTGGATCGGTAGGGCAGCTGCAATTCCAAACAGTCCTGATCAAACTCCCACCAGCCTTTTTTTCGACGTACCGAAGCGCATGTACTGATTTTGTCTGGAAAGGGCTCCGACCCAGATTAAGTTATGCCAAACTCACTATCCCTAAACTAAAGGGAGGCGTAGGCCTTCTGGATCTCCACAAATATTATCAAGCCTGCCATTTAGCCAGAATTGTTGATTGGAATGTCTACCTTACCACTAAGGCTTGGGTTCGCCTAGAACACTCATTATCATCCATTCCGCTGTCCCAAACCCTGTGGATCTCGCCAAGCTGTATCCCCCACTCCTGTCATACTCATCCTCTTATTTCTCCGACATTACCACTTTCAGACAGACATGCTCTTCGTACCAGTTTTCCTCCATCTTAGGCCCAATGACCCCGCTTAGACATAACCCAGACTTTCTTCCAGGACTCACTTCCTCTTTTTTGTTGGATGCTTGGCCTCACACTCACGTTCGTGCAGAACACTTTTTTGAGAATGAACGGCTCGTCTCTCACGAGAAGTTAGAGTCTGAAATGAGGAACAAAGCGTTCCCGTTCTGGACGTTTGTCCAAATTAGGCACTTTTTTGACAAACTGCGCCCGAAACCTGCCTGGACCCGTCAACACACCCCATTTGAGACACTCTGCTCGAGTACTGAACCACTGACCCACTTAATCTCTTCTACGTATGCTTTACTGTTTCCAGACTGTAGCCCAAAACTCAATTGGGCCAGCCGAAAGTGGGAATCGGAACTTTCCATTGACCTAACGGACCTAAATTGGGAAGCTATATACTCTTGCATACACAAGGGGATGGTGAATGTACACACACAGGAAAACGCTTTTAAAATATTTTCAAGATGGTACAGGACCCCCCTTAGACTACATAACATCTACCACTCTGTTTCCCCATAGTGTTGGAGATGTGGTGCTGAAGGCGGTTCACTGCTACATATTTGGTGTTCCTGTTCTAAATTACAACCCTTTTGGAAGGAGGTTCACCGCCTCACCAACCATATATCCACCTATAACCTTGAGTTCTCACCGGCGCAGTTTCTGCTCCACCACTCCAACATGCCACCTAAGACTTAAAAACGTTCCCTAGCAATGCACCTGATCAATGCAGCAAAGCTTTGTATCCCTGCGAAATGGCAATTAGTGTTGAGCAGAATATGCCATATTCGAATTCGCGATATATCTCGAATATATTGTCGAATATTCGTGATATATTCGCTAAATACGAATATTCGAGATATTTTTTGAAACCGAAATCATTGCGAATTTTCGCTATTGCGAATTGCGAATTGCGAATATTCGACAAATGCGGAGGGAGCACTCTGATTGGCTCAGCATATTCGTGATATGTTGCAATACAAAATAATTGAGAATATTCGGCAAATGTGTAAGGAGCACTCTGATTGGCTCAGAATATTCGTGATATATTGCAATACAAAATAATTGAGAATATTCGGCAAATACGGAAGGAGCACTCTGATTGGCTCAGAATATTCTTGATATTTTATCGAAATGTCACAAAATGCGAATGATAAATACCTTTCTTGAATTTCGACAGTAACACTCTGAAATCGAATATATGTGTAATTTTATTTAAAAACAGTATTTCGAATTTCTCGAGCGCGCTTGCGCAATCGCGCGAACAACACGCACGCGCGACTACTTCCTGGAACTTGGACACTTGCCAGTTTCATTTTCCATAGGTAGCTGTTCTTGGTCTATTTGCACAAGTTCAATTGGAAATATGGTTGGAAGCAACCTTTCAAGAGATGAAGAGAATATGTTGATCAGTGTGAGTATTTTAAATTATCTTTACCTGCATTTTAGACTAGTTTAAAAGTTAGTATATAAGATCAGATATTAGTATTTCCCAAAAAATTTCTCTCCTGGTGTTACAAAACTACAAGTCCCAGCATGCCTGTACAGCTGCAGACACCCTGCTTGGTAAATGTGTATTTAGGCACTTTCCTTGCTATTTTGCATAATGAATTTAACATGTTGTGCACACCGGGCTAGTTTGTTCAGATTTGTTGTTTACGAGACTAAAACTTTTTTTTGGCTAGAAAATTACTTAAAACCCCCAAACATTATATATATATTTTTTAATAACACCCTAGAGCAGGGGTCTCCAAACTTTTTACTTCGAGGGCCACATTCTATATTTTACTCATATCCGCGGGCCGGAAAAATAATTTTACTAAATAAATCCACAGTAGAAGAAGAATAGCATTTTACTTACTGTTGACCGCAGAACTGGATGATGGTCCCGTCGTCTAATAAAACGATGGAGCATCATTCAGCGGGTTTAACTACCAGCGTGCATTGAGGTTTTACATCCGTGTCCTCACCAGTCTCCCCCACATCTGTGTCATCACATTGGTGTCCCCATACATCTGTGTCATCACATTGGTGTCCCCATACATCTGTGTCATCACATTGGTGTCCCCATACATCTGTGTCATCACATTGGTGTCCCCATACATCTGTTTCATCACATTGGTGTCCCCATACATCTGTGTCATCACATTGGTGTCCCCATACATCTGTGTCATCACATTGGTGTCCCCACACATCTGTGTCATCACATTGGTGTCCCCATACATCTGTGTCATCACACTGGTGTCCCCACACATCTGTCTCCTCACATTGGTGTCCCCATACATCTGTGTCATCACACTGGTGTCCCCATACATCTGTCTCCTCACATTGGTGTCCCCATACATCTGTGTCATCACATTGGTGTCCCCACACATCTGAGCACCCCACCAGTCTCCTCATACACTGTTGTCCCCACACATCTGTGTCCCCACACTGGTGTCCCCACACATCTGTGCCCCCCACCAGTCTCCTCATACACTTTTGTCCCCATACATCTGTGTCATCACACTGGTGTCCCCACACATCTGTCTCCTCACATTGGTGTCCCCATACATCTGTGTCCCCACACTGGTGTCCCCACACATCTGTCTCCTCACATTGGTGTCCCCATACATCTGTGTCATCACATTGGTGTCCCCATACATCTGTGTCATCACATTGGTGTCCCCATACATCTGTCTCCTCACATTGGTGTCCCCATACATCTGTCTCCTCACATTGGTGTCCCCATACATCTGTGTCATCACATTGGTGTCCCCATACATCTGTGTCATCACATTGGTGTCCCCATACATCTGTGTCATCACATTGGTGTCCCTATACATCTGTGTTATCACATTGGTGTTCCCATACATCTGTGTCCCCACATTGGTGTCCCCATACATCTGTCACATCACATTGGTGTTCCCATACATCTGTGTCCCCACATTGGTGTCCCCATACATCTGTGTCCCCACATTGGTGTCCCCATACATCTTTGTCATCACATTGGTGTCCCCACACATCTGAGCACCCCACCAGTCTTCCCATACACTGTTGTCCCCACACATCTGTGTCCCCACACTAGTGTCCTCACACATCTGTGCCCCCCACCAGTCTCCTCATACACTTTTGTCCCCACACATCTGTGTCCCCACACTGGTGTCCCCACACATCTGTGCCCCCCACCAGTCTCCTCATACACTTTTGTCCCCATACATCTGTGTCATCACACTGGTGTCCCCACACATCTGTCTCCTCACATTGGTGTCCCCATACATCTGTGTCCCCACACTGGTGTCCCCACACATCTGTCTCCTCACATTGGTGTCCCCATACATCTGTGTCATCACATTGGTGTCCCCATACATCTGTGTCATCACATTGGTGTCCCCATACATCTGTCTCCTCACATTGGTGTCCCCATACATCTGTCTCCTCACATTGGTGTCCCCATACATCTGTGTCATCACATTGGTGTCCCCATACATCTGTGTCATCACATTGGTGTCCCCATACATCTGTGTCATCACATTGGTGTCCCTATACATCTGTGTTATCACATTGGTGTTCCCATACATCTGTGTCCCCACATTGGTGTCCCCATACATCTGTCACATCACATTGGTGTTCCCATACATCTGTGTCCCCACATTGGTGTCCCCATACATCTGTGTCCCCACATTGGTGTCCCCATACATCTTTGTCATCACATTGGTGTCCCCACACATCTGAGCACCCCACCAGTCTTCCCATACACTGTTGTCCCCACACATCTGTGTCCCCACACTAGTGTCCTCACACATCTGTGCCCCCCACCAGTCTCCTCATACACTTTTGTCCCCACACATCTGTGTCCCCACACTGGTGTCCCCACACATCTGTGCCCCCCACCAGTCTCCTCATACACTTTTGTCCCCATACATCTGTGTCATCACACTGGTGTCCCCACACATCTGTCTCCTCACATTGGTGTCCCCATACATCTGTGTCCCCACACTGGTGTCCCCACACATCTGTCTCCTCACATTGGTGTCCCCATACATCTGTGTCATCACATTGGTGTCCCCATACATCTGTGTCATCACATTGGTGTCCCCATACATCTGTCTCCTCACATTGGTGTCCCCATACATCTGTCTCCTCACATTGGTGTCCCCATACATCTGTGTCATCACATTGGTGTCCCCATACATCTGTGTCATCACATTGGTGTCCCCATACATCCGTGTCATCACATTGGTGTCCCCATACATCTGTTTTTTGGCAGAATTTCGGAACATGCTTTACAAGCGCTCTGATTGGCTCATTCCGAAATCGAATATTCGAGATATTTTATCGAAATGTCACAAAATGCGAATGATAAATACCTTTCTTGAATTTCGACAGTAACACTCTGAAATCGAATATATGTGTAATTTTATTTAAAAACAGTATTTCGAATTTCTCGAGCGCGCTTGCGCAATCGCGCGAACAACACGCACGCGCGACGACTTCCTGGAACTTGGACACTTGCCAGTTTCATTTTCCATAGGTAGCTGTTCTTGGTCTATTTGCACAAGTTCAATTGGAAATATGGTTGGAAGCAACCTTTCAAGAGATGAAGAGAATATGTTGATCAGTGTGAGTATTTTAATTATCTTTACCTGCATTTTAGACTAGTTTAAAAGTTAGTATATAAGATCAGATATTAGTATTTCCCAAAAAATTTCTCTCCTGGTGTTACAAAATTACAAGTCCCAGCATGTCTGTACAGCTGCAGACACCCTGCTTGGTAAATGTGTATTTAGGCACTTTCCTTGCTATTTTGCATAATGAATTTAACATGTTGTGCACACCGGGCTAATTTGTTCAGATTTGTTGTTTACGAGACTAAAACTTTTTTTTGGCTAGAAAATTACTTAAAACCCCCAAACATTATATATATATTTTTTAATAACACCCTAGAGCAGGGGTCTCCAAACTTTTTACTTCGAGGGCCACATTCTATATTTTACTCATATCCGCTGGCCGGAAAAATAATTTTACTAAATAAATCCACAGTAGAAGAAGAATAGCATTTTACTTACTGTTGACCGCAGAACTGGATGATGGTCCCGTCGTCTAATAAAACGATGGAGCATCATTCAGCGGGTTTAACTACCAGCGTGCATTGAGGTTTTACATCCGTGTCCTCACCAGTCTCCCCCACATCTGTGTCATCACATTGGTGTCCCCATACATCTGTGTCATCACATTGGTGTCCCCATACATCTGTGTCATCACATTGGTGTCCCCATACATCTGTTTCATCACATTGGTGTCCCCATACATCTGTGTCATCACATTGATGTCCCCACACATCTGTGCCCCCCACCAGTCTCCTCATACACTTTTGTCCCCACACATCTGTGTCCCCACACTGGTGTCCCCACACATCTGTCTCCTCACATTGGTGTCCCCATACATCTGTGTCATCACATTGGTGTCCCCATACATCTGTGTCCCCACACTGGTGTCCCCACACATCTGTCTCCTCACATTGGTGTCCCCATACATCTGTGTCATCACATTGGTGTCCCAATACATCTGTGTCATCACATTGGTGTCCCATACATCTGTCTCCCCACATTGGTGTCCCCATACATGTGTCCCCACCAGTCTCCCCACAAATCTCTGTCCACACACTGTTGTCCCCACAACATCTGTTACCCCACCAGTTCCCCACACAAATCTGTGTCCCCCACACTGTTGTCCCCACACATCTGTTACCCCACCAGTCTCCTTATACATCTGTGTCCCACATTGGTGTCCCCATACATGTGTCCCCACCAGTCTCCCCACAATCTGTGTCATCACATTGGTGTTCCCATACATCTGTGTCCTCACATTGGTGTCCCCATACATCTGTGTCCCCACCAATCTCCCCACACATCTGTGACCCCACACTGGTGTCCCTACACATCTGTGTCCACACCAGTGTCCTCATACATCTGTGCCCCACACTGGTGTCCCCACAATTATGTGTCCCCACACTGTTGTCCCCACACATCTGTTAGCCCACCAGTCTCCTCATACATCTGTGTCCCCACATCGGTGTCCCCACACATTTGTGTCCCCACCAGTCTCCCCACACATCTATGTCCCCACACATCTGTGTCCCCACATCTGTGTGCCCACACTGGTTGTCCCCACACATCTGTGGCCCCCACCAGTCTCCTCATACATCTGTGCCCCCACATTGGTGGGGACTCAGATGTATGGGGACACCCATGTGGGGACACAGATGTATGAGGAGAGTGGTGGGGTAACAGATGTGATGAGGAGACTGGTGGGGGTCAAAGATGTGTGGGGACACCAGTGTGGGGACCCAGATGTGTGAGGACACAAGTGTGGGGACATAGATGTGTTGGGGAGACTGGTGGGGCACACATGAAGTGTGGGGACACCCATGTGGGTAAACAGATGTATGAGGAGACTGCTGGGGACACAGATGTATGAGGAGACTGGTGGGGGTCACACATGTGTGGGGGACACCAGTGTGGGGACCCAGATGTGTGAGGACACAAGTGTGGGGACATAGATGTGTGGGGAGACTGGTGGGGACACTGATGTGGGAACACAGATGTATGAGGAGACTGCTGGGGGACATAGATTTATGAGGACACTGTTGGGGACACCGATGTGTGGGGACACAAGTGTGGGAACACTGATTTGTGGGGAGACTGTTGGGGATACAGATGTATGGGGACACTAATGTGGGGACACAGATCTATGAGGAGACTGGTGGGGCAACAGATGTGTGGAGACACAAGTGTGGGGACACTGATTTGTGGGGAGGCTGGTGGGGACACAGATGTATGGGGACACCTGTCTCCCCACAAATCAGTGTCCCCACACTTGTGTCCCCACACATCTGTGACTCCACCAGTCTCCTCATACATCTATGGCCCCACACATCTGTGACTCCACCAGTCTCCCCATAAATCAGTGTCCCAACACTTGTGTCCCCACACATCTGTGTCACACACTGGTATCCCCACACATCTTGGCTCCCCACACTGGTGTCCCCACAATTATCTGTCCCCACACTGTTGTCCCACACATCTATCCCCACACATCTGTTTCCCTACGAGTCTCCTCATACATCTGTGTCCCCACATTGGTGTCCCCATACATCTGTGGGCCCAATAGTCTCACCACACATCTGTGCCCCATTAGGGCACCCCCTACTGCTGTCCCCATTAAACCCCCCTCCACTGGTGTCCCCATAGAGCACCCCCCCACTGGTGTCCCCATTAGAGAACCCCCCCACTGGTGTCCCCTTTAGAGAACCCCCCCACTGGTGTCCCCATAAGAGCACCACCCCTACTTGTCACTTGTATCCCCATTAGAGCACCTCCCACTTGTGTCCCCATTGAGAATTATCAGCACCCTGAAGTTTGTGCCATATCAGAGCCATTCAGCCACCCCTCCACAGTAGTGTACAGTAATCATCTCGCATCAGCCCCCCTTCCCTCTCCATGCATGTGTACTTTACTAGCGCGTCAGACATTACACACACTGGCTGTTCAGACCTGCTGCACTTCCCGACTCCGCCACGCCTTAATACACACTCGTTACTGGTTAACAGCGAGGCGGGGGGGGGAGCAGGGCGTTTGTGGCAACGGGTCTAAAACAAAACATTGGCTGCTAGGATGCCCGTGGACCAGCAGCCTACACAAACACAGCGAGACGCTGGGAGAGATTGCGGGACCTGCGCTGCATATTGCTAGGGACGAATATTCAGCGCAGGTTCCACAACTAACAGGTGGACCAGTGACTCCAGCTGCGTGCCGGAGAAAATGGCCTGGCGGGCCAGATGTGGCCCGCCGGCCGTACTTTGGAGACCCCTACCCTAGAGAATGAAATGGTAATCATTGCAATATTTCTTGCCACACCGTATTTGCGCAGCGGTCTTACAAGCGCTGTTTTTTGGAAAAAAATTTTTGTTTTGAATTTGAAAATAACACAACAATAAATTTTGCCCAATTTTTTTAGATTTTGCGAAAGACAAAGTTACGCCGAGTAAAATGATACCCAACATGTCACGCTCAAAAATTCTGCCCGCTCGTGGCATGGCGTCAAACTTTCACCCTTAAAAATTTCTCGATAGGTGATTATTTAATAATTCAACAGGTTGCATTTTTTCAGCTAAAGAGTAGCTCTAGGGCTAAAATTATTGCTCTTGCTCTAACGATCGCGCCGATACCTCACTTGTGTTGTTTGAACACCATTTTCATATGCGGGCGCTACTCGCTTATGCGTCGCTGTTTCCTAAACGGAAGCCTACAGCTGTTGCAAAACAACTCCCCGTTATTATCGGACAGCCATTAACTGTCCAGCCATGCTCCTAGTTAAAGTATAATTGTTGTACAGTGGTGACGGGAGCTACATGTATATCAGAGCATGCTGGTGGTAGTTGTAGTTTTTTAATAACATCAACTCCATTATTTGTTCTAAATTAATTCATCTAAAAGTCTTAAAAAATGTCAAGATATAAAATCTGTCATGTTAACCCTGTCATTGATTAATAAGGCGAGAATGCTCTCAATGTTGAATACTTGTTAATACAATAAATACAATGTTAATATTTTTTTAAACAAAAGTATTATAATATACTTTGTTCTTCATCTTGCAGAGGTTCCTGGAAACGGGGTATGATAACCTGCAGAGTCAGGCAAAAAAGAAGGAGGTGGTGAGCTCTGTCCTAGAACAACTAGCAGGACATCCTGGCGGGCCACCGGATCGCATGGCCATTGTCAAAAAGTGGTCCGACCTGAAAAGGCGGCATATGGACCGGTGTCAGGCGTCTCCGTGATAAATTTCACCCAGGTAAGTTATTGTTGACAGTTATGTTTTTTTTATCTATAGTGTATTTTGTGCGTGTACTCTAGAGAGGAGACGGACTGCAGGATTTTGGGAGTAGACAGGCCTCCCCCAGAGGCAATATGCCACCTTTCTCCCTGCCCCTGTTGACAATGGCGGTGTGAGAGGGGGTCCTCACATACAGCCCGTCCTACCTGCTCCGCTTTGAAGGGCCAACGTGGTAGAGGGGACTTCCTATAAGGTAGTGAGAGGATTTGCCCGCTCAAACAGCCCCGTTAGTCCCTTCGCCTCTCTTTTTAGAGACCGCGTGGTCAGAGTGCGGCATGTTAACCCAATTTTCTAGTGCGCGTGTAAGTGTGGTGGTTTTTGTGGGAGGGGGGTAGGCGTACTAAGCGCAGGCTTACCTCGCATAGCACTCCCACCACCGGAGGGCCGGGCTGAGACCACCAAACTCAATTGACATGTAGCCGAGAGCGGGATCAGAACCCCTAGCTGCAGAAGGTGAATGGCTTGTCAGCGCAGTGGCAATCGCGTTGACCCACCGCAGCTCTTTGTTGACAGTTATTTAAGGTCATATGTAATTAATGTAAGGGCAGATGTTATTAACCCAGACGCCATGTTGTGGTAACATATATCACCACCAGCCAAGGTATTCATAGCACTGTTGAAAAAAGACATGGGACAGCAGACAGCAACACAGAAGTTATGTGGGAACATACATTTCACATTGCTTTGCATGGGACTTTATACAAAAACCACCACCATCACAAATGGGGGTAGTTAATGGATAAAATTAACTATCCTATGCTTTAAGTGGACGTGTAAAGTAACATGTGACTAAGTGTTATCGAAATATCTACAGCTGTTATGAAGTAACACGTATTTCCCATAGAGATGAATGGGAATTTAAAGAAAAACCACCACCATTGGCAAATGGGGGAGGGTAAGGCTTAAATCACCTATACAATGTTGGTGGCTGACATATATAAGTAACCTGTGTGCCAAGTTTCATTGTAAATATCTTTCGCCGTTTGGACATGATGCTGGAACATACATACATACATACAGACACGTTGAAGTTTTATATATAGATTCCCACTAAATTCCTGTGTTAGGCGGGGGGTTTTCATAGTAATCCCGTGTGATCCATCAGACCCTTTTTTTTAACATGATATAGTCAGAACAAAACAAAGGAGACAAAAACAGGCTCATTTTTACCATGGTGGCAACCAGCTCACGCTCAGTCCCTGTAGTGCCCACAAGACCCTTTATTATAACATTTTCCCATGGTTAACTGTCTATATAAATTATTTTGTATTCACATACAATACAGCAGAGCACACCGAATTTGCATACGTCATTATAAAATATTTTTCTAATATATGAACATTGTGTTATTCTAGGAGCTCCGCTGCCAACTGTGCGCGCAGCAAGCGCAAAAGGTGCCAGGACACTGATGAGGAGGAAGAAGAGGAGGAAGTGCTAGAGGAGGATGTGCAGAGGAGGATGAGGCACAGGAGGAGAGGGATGAGGAGGATCAGCCGGGACCTCCCACTCGCCAGCCACCGCTCTGTTGTGGAGCATGTACCCCCCCAAAACAATCCTCAGTTTTGACGATATGCTGGTCGCTGGAGAGGTGGAGGTGGTGCAAATTGAAGGTGCGGTGAGCATCGTTCAGGAAGGTAAATATGTGCACAAAGATTAATAACATTTCAACAATAAAATGTAGATATAAAATGGACAACATATAAAGCTCACCCGTCAGATTTCACAAATAATATGGTATTTATGATAGAAGTATACAGGTAGTGCAGAATTATTAGGCAAGTTGTATTTTTGAGGATTAATTTTATTATTGAACAACCATGTTCTCAATGAACCTCAAAAACTCAATAATATCACAGCTGAATATTTTTGAAAGTAGTTTTTATTTTGTTTTTAGTGTTAGCTATTTTAGGGGGTTATCTGTGTATGCAGGTGAGTACTATTACTGTGCTGAATTATTAGGCAACCTAACAAAAAAAAAATATATATACCCATTTCAATTTTTATTGTTAACAGTGAAACCAATCTAACATCTCAACATTCCAAAATATACATTTCTGTCATTCAAAACTAAACAAAAACAAATCAGTGACCAATATAGCCACCTTTCTTTGCAAGGACACTCAAAAGCCTGCCATCCATGGATTCTGTCAGTGTTTTTATGTGTTCACCATCAACATTGCGTGCAGCAACAACCGCAGCCTCCCAGACAATGTTCAGAGAGGTGTACTCTTTTCCCTCTTGTTTAAATCTCACATTTGATGATGGACCACAGGTTCTTCTCAATGGTGTTCAGATCAGGTGAACAAGGAGGCCATGTCATTAGTTTTTTTTTCTTTAATACACTTTCTTGCCAGGCACCCTGTGGAGTACTTGGACGCGTGTGCTGAAGCATTGTCCTGCATGAAAATCATGTTTTTATTGAAGGATGCAGACTTCTTCCTGTACCACTGCTTGAAGAAGGGGTCTTCCAGAAACTGGCAGTAGGACTGGGAGTTGAGCTTCACTCCATCCTCAACCCCAAAAGGCCCACAAGCTCATCTTTGATGATACCAGCACAAACCAGTACTCCACCTCCACCTTGCTGGCGTCTGAGGCGGACTGGAGCTCTCTGCCCTTTACCAATCCAGCCACTGGCACATTCCTTTTTGTCCATCATCAAAACTCACTCTCATTTCAGCAGTCCATACAACGGTAGAAAAATCAGTCCTGAGATATTTCTTGGCCCAGTCTTGACGTTTCAGCTTGTGGGTCTTGTTCAGTAGTGGTCGTCTTTCAGCCTTTCTTAACTTGGCCATGTCTCTGAGTATTGCACACCTTGTGCTTTTGGGCACTCCAGTGATGTTGCAGCTCTGAAATATGGCCAAAACTGGTGGCAAGTGGCATCTTGGCAGCTGCACGCTTGACTTTTCTCAGTTCATGGGCAGTTACTTTGTGCCTTGGTATTTCCACACGCCTCTTGCGACCCTGTTGACTATTTAGAATGAAATGCTTGATTGTTCGATGATCACGCTTCAGAAGCTTTTCAATTTTAAGAGTGCTGCATCCCTCTGCAAGATATCACACTATTTTTGCCTTTTCAGAGACTGCCAAGTCCTTCTTTTGACCATTTTGCCAAAGGGAAAGGAAGTTGACTAATTATTATGCACCTGATATAGAGTGTTGATGTCATTAGACCACACACCTTCTCATTACAGAGTTGTACATTACCTAATATGCCTAATTGGTAGTATGCTTTCGAGCCTATACAGCTTGGAGTAAGACAACATGCATAAAGAGGATGATGTTGTCCAATTACTCATTTGCCTAATAATTCTGCACTCCCGGTCTGTGCTAGACACATAACAAGTGTATAGACATGATAATGATTGATTAATAAGCAACAGAATTATTTTATGTATTTGTTAAGGGTCTTTGAAAACAAATTTGTTTTTTCTTATATCCTAACAGCTACAATACAATTGAGGGCTTACAAGACAGCCCGAAGAAAAATTAGTGAACGAATAAGGGGTAATCACAGGCAGATCAAATATCTTTTGCAGCAAAATGAGCAAATGGAGAAGGAGCTGGACAAAATTGACGCAAAAGAGCAAGAAACCCTGAATCGCCTGAAGACTCACGTTGAATTGTAATATGGTGTTTTTAATAAAAGTTTTATTTTTTTGAAATGTTTCCTTTGTTTTTGAGATAGATTTTTAGGTTTTTCAACACATCTAACTTCACATCTAACACATCAACATCAACATCAACACATATAACTTCATAATTAGCGAAATCATTTTATACTATTATTTTATTTAACACAAAAACAGGACAAACTACAGTACACAGACACAGTCACGACGAACACAAACTAAACTGTTGAAAAATGAACATAACAAAAGCAACAATAGATATAGATATAGAGAGAGAGAGCAAGAAAGAGAGAGAGAGAGAGTGCAGATTTGCTCTTCCATACAGGCTAATGGTTGCATTATAAAGGCCGCAAATCAGGGCTAAACATAAAGTTTATTGTTTTAGTTACACTTGCTGTTACGATCCTGTCTGGTAGCTTGTAGCGGAGGCTCTTGGTGGATCCGCTGTGCCAGAGAGGTCATGAAGCATTACTCAGCATGGAGGCAGCAGCAGTAGTATTAAAATGTAATGTAACTAGAAAAGATACAATTTTAGGGTAAATTGTGCGGCATGGTCTTGCCTCCACAATACAACTGACTGGAGACGGTGACCCTAGAGATGTAAATGTGATCCAACCGTGTGTTAATCCAGTTCGGTCCATTGCCCCATCAAAAACTGCTCCATCAAAAACTAGCCCATCACAACTGCACCTAAAAAACTAGGGCTGCGCATGTTCACCCGTCTCACGATTCAATGCAATTTCGATTATCAAGTCCACGATTCGATTTGATTCCGCGATGCATCACGATTGCAGCGCAAGTGAGCATGGCTCCCCCCCCCAAAATACTAAATGAGATTATCAGAGACTGCAGACATAGTACAAGAAATAGTCAGAGACTGCAGACATAGCACAGGAGATTGTCAGAGACTGCAGACATAGCACATGAGATTGTCAGAGACTGCAGACATAATACATGAGATGGTCAGAGACTGCAGACATAGTACATGAGATGGTCAGAGACTGCAGACATAGTACAGGAGATTGTCATAGACAGCAGACATAGTACATGAGATGGTCAGACTGAAGACATAGTACATGAGATGGTGAGACTGCAGACATAGTACAGGAGATGGTCAGAGACTGCAGACATAGTAGAGGAGATGGTCATAGACTGCAGACATAGTACATGAGATGGTCAGAGACTGCAGACATAGTACATGAGATGGTCAGAGACTGCAGACATAGTATGAGATGGTCAGAGACTGCAGACATAGTACAGGAGATGGTCAGAGACTGCAGACATAGTACATGAGATGGTCAGAGACTGCAGACATAGTACATGAGATGGTCAAAGACTGCAGACATAGTACATGAGATGGTCAGACTGGAGACATAGTACATGAGATGGTCATAGACTGCAGACATAGTACATGAGATGGTCAGAGACTGCAGACATAGTACAGGAGATTGTCATAGACAGCAGACATAGTACATGAGATGGTCAGACTGGACATAGTACATGAGATGGTGAGACTGCAGACATAGTACAGGAGATGGTCAGAGACTGCAGACATAGTAGAGGAGATGGTCATAGACTGCAGACATAGTACATGAGATGGTCAGAGACTGCAGACATAGTACAGGAGATGGTCAGACTGAAGACATAGTACATGAGATGGTGAGACTGCAGACATAGTACAGGAGATGGTCAGAGACTGCAGACATAGTACAGGAGATTGTCAGAGACTGCATACATAGTACATGAGATGGTCAGACTGCAGACATAGTACATGAGATGGTCAGAGACTGCAGACATAGTACATGAGATGGTCAGAGACTGCAGACATAGTACAGGAGATGGTCAGAGACTGCAGACATAGTACATGAGATGGTCAGAGACTGCAGACATAGTACATGAGATGGTCAGAGACTGCAGACATAGTACATGAGATGGTCAGACTGCAGACATAGTACATGAGATGGTCAGACTGAAGACATAGTACATGAGATGGTGAGACTGCAGACATAGTACAGGAGATGGTCAGAGACTGCAGACATAGCACAGGAGATTGTCATAGACAGCAGACATAGTACAGGAGATTGTCAGAGACTGCAGACATAGTACAGGAGATGGTCATAGACTGCAGACATAGTACATGAGATGGTCAGACTGCAGACATAGTACATGAGATGGTCAGACTGCAGACATAGTACATGAGATGGTCAGACTGCAGACATAGTACATGAGATGGTCAGACTGAAGACATAGTACATGAGATGGTCAGACTGAAGACATAGTACATGAGATGGTGAGACTGCAGACATAGTACAGGAGATGGTCAGAGACTGCAGACATAGTACAGGAGATGGTCATAGACTGCAGACATAGTACATGAGATGGTCAGAGACTGCAGACATAGTACATGAGATGGTCAGAGACTGCAGACATAGTACAGGAGATGGTCAGACTGCAGACATAGTACATGAGATGGTCAGACTGAAGACATAGTACATGAGATGGTGAGACTGCAGGACATAGTACAGGAGATGGTCAGAGACTGCAGAAATAGTACAGGAGATGGTCATAGACTGCAGACATAGTACATGAGATGGTCAGACTGCAGACATAGTACAGGAGATTGTCAGAGACTGCAGACATAGTACATGAGATGGTCAGAATGCATCTCATGTACTATGTCTGCAGTCTCTGACTATCTCCTGTACTATGTCTGCAGTCTCTGACCATCTCCTGTACTATGTCTGCAGTCTCTGACCATCTCCTGTACTATGTCTGCAGTCTATGACAATCTCCTGTACTATGTCTGCAGTCTCTGACCATCTCCTGTACTATGTCTGCAGTCTCTGACCATCTCATGTACTATGTCTGCAGTCTCTGACCATCTCATGTACTATGTCTGCAGTCTGACCATCTCATGTACTATGTCTGCAGTCTGACATCTCATGTACTATGTCTGCAGTCTGACCATCTCCTGTACTATGTCTGCAGTCTCTGACAATCTCCTGTACTATGTCTGCAGTCTGACCATCTCATGTACTATGTCTGCAGTCTGACCATCTCATGTACTATGTCTTCAGTCTGACCATCTCATGTACTATGTCTGCAGTCTGACCATCTCATGTACTATGTCTGCAGTCTGACCATCTCATGTACTATGTCTTCAGTCTGACCATCTCATGTACTATGTCTGCAGTCTGAACATCTCATGTACTATGTCTGCAGTCTCTGACAATCTCCTGTACTATGTCTGCAGTCTGACCATCTCATGTACTATGTCTGCAGTCTCTGACCATCTCAGGTACTATGTCTGCAGTCTGACCATCTCATGTACTTTGTCTGCAGTCTGACCATCTCATGCACTATGTCTGCAGTCTCTGACAATCTCCTGTACTATGTCTGCTGTATATGACAATCTCCTGTACTATGTCTGCAGTCTCTGACCATCTCATGTTCTGTGTCTGCAGTCTCTGACCATCTCATGTACTATGTCTGCAGTCTGACCATCTCATGTACTATGTCTTCAGTCTTGACCATCTCATGTACTATGTCTGCAGTCTGACCATCTCATGTACTATGTCTGCAGTCTGACCATCTCATGTACTATGTCTTCAGTCTGACCATCTCATGTACTATGTCTGCAGTCTGAACATCTCATGTACTATGTCTGCAGTCTCTGACAATCTCCTGTACTATGTCTGCAGTCTGACCATCTCATGTACTATGTCTGCAGTCTCTGACCATCTCAGGTACTATGTCTGCAGTCTGACCATCTCATGTACTTTGTCTGCAGTCTGACCATCTCATGCACTATGTCTGCAGTCTCTGACAATCTCCTGTACTATGTCTGCTGTATATGACAATCTCCTGTACTATGTCTGCAGTCTCTGACCATCTCATGTTCTGTGTCTGCAGTCTCTGACCATCTCATGTACTATGTCTGCAGTCTATGACAATCTGCTGTACTATGTCTGCAGTCTATGACCATCTCATGTACTATGTCTGCAGTCTATGACAATCTCATGTACTATGTCTGCAGTCTGACCATCTCATGTACTATGTCTGCAGTCTCTGACAATCTCCTGTACTATGTCTGCAGTCTATGACAATCTCCTGTACTATGTCTGCAGTCTCTGACCATCTCCTGTACTATGTCTGCAGTCTCTGACCATCTCATGTAACAGGAGATGGTCAGACTGCAGACATAGTACATGAGATGGTCAGACTGCAGACATAGTTCAGGAGATGGTCAGAGACTGCAGACATAGTACATCTAAACACGTGGGCAGGACTTTACAGCGTCAGTAGTGACCATAGTAGTCCGTAGTGTCAAATAACTAGTGACATAGGTGTCGTGAGCAGCAGCAGCAGTATTAGTAGCAGTAGACAATATAGTGTGTAATGACTCGGGAAAGAGCAGCCATGAACAGCAGCAGCAGCAGCAGTGGTAATAGTAGTATAGAGTGGCAAATAACTTGTGACATAGGTGTCTTCAATGATGCAGAGGACTGATGGGAGAAAGTCATGTGGTCAGATGAGACCATAATATAACTTTTTGGTCATAATTCCACTAACCGTGTTTGGAGGAAGAAGAATGATGAGTAACATGCCAAGAACGCATCCCTACTGTGAAGCATGGGTGTGGTAGCATCATGCTTTGGGGGTGTTTTTGTGCACATGGGACAGGGTTACTGCATTATAATAAGGACAGGATGTTCGGGGCCATGTATTGCGAGATTTTGGGCAACAACCTCTTTCCCTCAGTTATAGCTTTGAAGATGGGTCGAGGCTGGGTCTTCCAACATGACAATGACCCAAAGCACAAAACCAAGCATAAACCAAGGAGTGGCTCTGTAAGGAGCATATCAAGGTTCTGGCGTGGCCTAGCCAGTCTCCAGACCTAAACCCAATAGTGAATTTTTGGAGGGAGCTCAAACTCGGGTTTTCACAGCGATAGCTCAGAAAACTGACTCATGTAGAGAAGATCTGTGTGGAGGAGTGGGTCAAATATCCCTCCTACAGTGTGTGCAAAGCTGGTAAAAAAACTACAAGAAAGGTTTGTCCGCTGTAATTGCAAACACAGCCTACTCTACCAAAATATTTACATTGATTTACTCAGGTGTTCAAATAATTTTTTTCAGCACTGTAAATAGATCAGGGAATGCATGACAAGGGACCGTTCAGTGCCCTGAACCGACGGCGGGTGCCAGAAACTCACCGCCGATCCAGGACTCATTCATCTTTATGAATGTGAGTCTGTCCACGGAGTCTGTGGACAGACGGGTCCTCTTGTCCGTGACCACCCCACCTGCCGCGCTGAATGTCCGCTCAGATAGTACGCTGGAGGGGGGGCAAGACAATAGCTCCAGCGCATACTGAGCGAGCTCGCGGCAGGTGTCCAATCTGGCAACCCAGTACTCCATGGGGTCGTCGGTATTCATACTCTCCGAAGCACCGGCGGACGCCATGTAATCTGCCACCATGTGGGCCAGACGTGGTGGTGACTGCTTCTGCTGCTGCTGGTACTGGGTTGATCCGATTGGAAGAACATTCCTCATCTCTTCCATTAGGTCCCCTGCTCGGCTGCTGCTGGGTGCAGACACCTGCTGGGTGAGATGAGGGGCGACAACTGGAGGACGGGGAGTTGCCTGCTCCAAACGGCTGACAATGCCTGCCTGCAGTTCCTCCATCCGGCGCTGCCTCCGACTGGCTGGGATGAACTGCTCCACTTTCCCCTTGCACCTGGGATCCAAAAGGGTGGCCATCCAATAATCATCCCTGCCCTTGATGGTCTTAACCGGGGGTCCCTCCTGAGGCATCTCAGATGTGGGCAGCCATGGGGAAGAGCGCAGCCCGCTGGGACTCCTCACTGCTGCCCAGGTCAATGAGGTCAGACTCTTCTTCCTGAGGCGCTGCTGATCACGCTCAGAGCTGCCCAACCCCCGGACTATCGGTGCCCCCAACACCTGCTGTCCCTCCTGGCCAGGCCCTGACTCCAGGACGACACCAGCAACCTCGTCCTCATCATCATCATCCTTCTCTCCTTCCTCGTCCTGGCCCTGGTCTCGGTGGAGCAGTGCTGCCTCCTCCTGCTCCACCAAGGCACTCTCCCCAGCTTCGAGCAGGCGATCTAGTGTCCTCTCCAGCACGAACACTATAGGGAGCACGTCATTAAGGCCGACATGCTCCCTGCTGACCATCTTGGTCGCCTGCTCAAAAGGGCCCAACACCTGGCAGACCTGGTGTATCTGCCCCCACTCCGCACAGGTGATGTACGGGAGTGTTGATGCTGGGCCGGCAGTGGGTTGCTCCAGCAGGTACTGCCTCACCGCCCTTCGCTGCTCCCACAACCTCTCCAGCATTTGGAGGGTGGAGTTCCACCGCGTTACACTGTCCACAATCAGCCTGTGAGGGGGCAGCCTGTTGACCCGCTGCCACTTGGACAGGGACGCGCGGTAGGTGGTTAGCGGTTGGGAGCGCCTGAAGTGGCTGGCAATCCTACGCACCCTTAGCACAATGTCACTCAACCCAGGATAGGTGCGCATGAACTTCTGCACCACTAGGTTGAGGACATGTGCCAGACAGGGCACGTGAGTCAGACTGCCAGCCTGAAGGGCGGGAGAGTAGGTTGCTGCCGTTATCACAGACAACCATACCTGCCTGGAGCCTTCGTGGTGTGTCAGCCACTTCTGGACCTGAGCCTGAAGTGCGGTCAGCACTTCTTGTCCAGTGTGTCTCCGGTCCCCTAAGCTAACAAGCTGGAGCACGGCCTGACAGCGCACGTGCTCACACCTGAGAGTAGCTACGGGGGCGCTTGCTGGGAGGCTCAGCAGCTGCGGAGACAGAGGCTTGACGGAGACCAGCAGTTCTCCCCTGGACACCCCGGGGCGGCACCACAAAATCTGTTGCCGCCGATCCCTCCCCGGCGCCTTGGAGGGAAACCCAATGGGCAGTAAAGCTTATGTAGCGCCCCTGCCCATGCTGCTGGTCCAGCCATCCATTGTCAGATGCACCCTGTCGCTGACAGCGTGATCCAGCGACAGGGTTACATTCTTCACAATGTGCTGGTGTAGGGCAGGGACACCAGTCCTGGCAAAGAAATGGCGGCTGGGGACACGCCATTGGGGTTGGGCCTGCTCCAACATCTGTCTGAAGGGGTTGCTGTCAACGATATTGAAGGGAAGAAGATGTTGGGCAATAACCCTTGCCAGGAGCCCATTGAGGGAACGCACACGTCGGTCTCCGGTGGAGAAGGGAGTGTGGCGTTCAAAGGCGTCTGAAATAGTCGCCTGGCGCCGGACGGCAGTGCGGGACACGGACGCGGAGGGTGCTGTCAAAGTAGAGGTCTGGTTGCCGGTACCAGTACCACTAGTAGAGGGAGCGGGGGGGCATGACCTGCTGGGAAGAGATGAAGCTGTGGCAGGGGCTGCTGTACCCTGCTCACTTGTGGTGGTGGCGCTGTTACCACCACCACGCTTCATTTGGTCATGCACCCGCCAGTGATTTATCCTCAGGTGCTGGTTCAGGGCTGTGGTACCCACCCGAGCCAAAATCTTCCCTCTCTTCACCCTGACTGAACAGATCCGGCAGATGGCCACTAGAGGGTTTGTCTGCCACCAGGGTGAAAGTAGGCCCAGACAGGTGACTTCAGCGTCACCCTCCCGTCAGATGGGGGTAACGCTGACTTGCATCTGCTGGGACTCGGTACGCACAGGTGGAGCTGCTGCTGCTGCTGCTGCTGCTGCTGCTGCTGCTGCTGCTGCTGCTGCTGACACCTCCTGCTGCCATCTCCAGTGGAGACCCTGACGCTGGTCTCCCTGGTGGTGACCTGGCGCACCGTTTCCACAGGGTGCCTACCTTCCCCGTCGTCACTGTCGCAGTGAGCCGACGAGACAGATGGCAACCATGATGGGTCACCCTCCTCGCCCCCAGAGATGTCAGACCAAGGGCTGTGATGTTGTGGTATGAGGGAACCAGCTGACATGGAGCCGATAGCCTGGCTCCGCTGTTCCCTCACCCACGCCTGGGTCTGACTAGGTGCTGATGTTTCTGCACCAAAACAGCACCACCACTTTGAAGGGATGTCTCTGGGATACTGACGGCAGGTATCCCATACTCATCGTCCATCCCTTCAAAAAGGTCCTGACCATCAGGACAGAGCGGGGAGCTCTGCCCGATGCATGGCCTCCACCAAGACATCCCTCTCACTGTCGCTGTCGAACAGTAAGATGCTGGACTCTTGGGGGCTGGGGGGGGTACTACAGGCAACGGTGTAATAGTGGAACTACTGTGAGTCGGGACCGACGGACTCAGTGGCACTGCTGTGCCCATGTAGTCCACCACTCCTTGAGCCTGAGATGGCAATATGGGGCGGCTGCCAGATGCAAAAAAATCACGCATGAGGCGGACTCCCCTTCCACCTGATCCTCTAGCAATAGTAGGGGCACGAGAGGTACCCGTGCTGGCAGCGACCCAGCACTGGGAGTAACTCCCCTACCCTGCTGCCACGGCCACGGATGCCGCTCATAATTGCTGATGTGTGTGTGTGGGGGGGGGTAAACTTTATTGGGGGAGGGAAATGTGTGTAAAATGTTTTTTGGTGTTTTTTTACAAGACAGGCGCGCAGACAAAGACCTACACAGACAGCTACTAAACTTTAATAAAACTAGTACACCAAAGACAAGAACTACAAAAAAAAAAAATAAATGCACTCAACAAACACTAACTGCTTACACAAACGTATATGACTATAAACTAAGGCTACTTTTTTTTTTTTTTTTTTTTAAAACACTAACTGACAAGGACTACAACTACCAAAAAATAAAGAAACACTAACTAATAACTTTTTTTTTTTTTTTTAACCAAGAAAACACAGACACTAAACACACACTAAAGTAAGCTAGCTGCAATAATGTACACCAACAGTATGTACACTTACTATACAGAAATCTAACTAAAATGAACACACAAAACCTAGCTTTTTAAAAAAGCTCTTGGGCCTTTCAGGAAGCAGGAAAATCTGCAATTAAATGAATAAGAAGGCAGTCAATAGCTAAGCTGCAACTTACTACACTAACAGAAGTGTAACAACACAGCAAAAAAAAAAAGAGCTTTTAAAAAAGCACCTGCGCCTTTAAGGAATGAGGAAATCTGCAATATATGCAATTAAATGAATAAGAAGCAGTCAATAGCTAAGCTGCAACTTACTAACTAACAGAAGTGTAACAACACAGCAGAAAAAAAAAAGAGCTTTTAAAAAAGCTCCTGCGCCTTTAAGGAATGAGGAAATCTGGAATATCTGCAATTAAATGAATAAGAAGCAGTCAATAGCTAAGCTGCAACTTACTAAACTAACAGAAGTTGAACAACACAGCAGAAAAAAAAAAGAGCTTTTAATAAAGCTCCTGCGCCTTTAAGGAATGAGGAAATCTGGAATATCTGCAATTAAATGAATAAGAAGCAGTCAATAGCTAAGCTGCAACTTACTAAACTAACAGAAGTTGAACAACACAGCAGAAAAAAAAAGAGCTTTTAAAAAAGCTCCTGCGCCTTTAAGGAATGAGGAAATCTGGAATATCTGCAATTAATGAATAAGAAGCAGTCAATAGCTAAGCTGCAACTTACTGAACTAACAGAATTTGACCAACACAGCAGAAAAATAAAGGGGCTTTTAAAAAATCTATAGGGCCTTTCAGAAATCTGGAATATCTGCAATTAAAGCAATAGGAAGCAGTCAATAGCTAAGCCTGCAACTTACTACACTAACAGAAGTTTGAACAGAGCACAAAACAAAATTAGCTTTTAAAAAAGCTCTTGGGTGTATTGCTTTGCAAAAAGCAGTTTAGGATTATGAGCTGGAAAAATATCCACTGGAATCAGTAAGTACTGTAGCAAATAGCAACCATAAAGGACAATGCTGATGATGATGATGCAAGATGCAAAATACCAGCAACACAGAAACAGTCTCCACACTCTCTAGCCAAGTTCTGGATCTGCAATGAAATGCTGCTGGGAGTGACCTTATATAATGCCCATACAGGCAGGTTCCTATTGGTTGCTAACCTATGACGAGTGTGGAAGGAGAACTCTGATTGGCTCTGATGCAGAAGGGCGGAGTAAATAATCGCGCAATATCCCTATTGCCGAATATTCGCATTGCGAAATATTCGGCAATATAAAAAATTCGCGTCAACTACTCGGACCAAGGTCTCTAATAATAACAGCAATGCTTTTAGACGTCGAAGGAGATCACTAGGATGTGATCTATTTTAATAATGAAACTGAAATAATCGTTCTGAGGCGGAAGTAAAGATAATCGCGCGATATCGCTACTCTCGCGTAATCGCATTGCGAATTTTTCGGCAATAAACAATGATCGCGCGATAAGCCTAGTGACGCACATTCGCAATGCGAATATTCGGTAATATAAAAGGATCGCTGCAGCTACTCGGCCAAGGTCTCTAATCATACCAGCAATGCTTTTAAACGTCGGGGGATGTCTAGGATGTGATCTGTTCTAAAAAAAATATTGGAAAAATTCGAATATTCGAAATAGCGAATATTCACGCGAAATTCGGAATATATCGCGAATACTCGAATATGCCATATTCGAGCCGAATATTCGCAATACGAATATTGTGAGCAACACTAATGGCAATCACCGGAACCACCATCTGTAGCAAATGGTTCAAATGTATACATCAAATTGCGGACATGGAGAAACCTAATACACCAAGCACATGACACCCCTTCTAAGTATACTGAATCTTGGGCTTGCTGGCTTCACTTTAACTCGACAGATGATTATAGGGCGCTATATCTTGATAGATTTCCGAGAGCTGTGGTGGGAAACCGTACAATCCCCTCTCATGTTACCGCCCCCCCGCCTGGATATCTGTTACTGTCCCTTCTCTCGTTGGGACCCCCTCTCTTTCTTGTATCGGATTACCAAATGAGCATGCATAATATCACATTACCTGACTCCCTTATTGTCTATTCCGCCTTCTACTTTTCCATAACCCCTCCATTACCCATATCCTTATAATCCACTCATTCTTATAGGTATTCTTCCCCATTACACTCTTAGTAACTGATCAACCCACATTCCCAGGGTCGTTCCCTTCGGATACCTACTGCCTTTGACACGTTGATGTCACACAGACACTCACCCTGGCATCTGAGTTTCCTAAGCGGTTATAGAAGGGAAAAAAAAAACCATAAAAAAAACATTCTATTGTTTACGGGTTATACGACTTTCGTTATACAGCGGCTGCGACCTTGATCTTGCATTTTATGATCTATTATTGATGCATTGTACTTTATGTAATGTTACTACTTTTCTCAATAAAATATATTGAAATTAATGGTATCCCTGTCTTAGTCTGTAGGATTCAATTTTAATATAGTCGACAGCTTCTGGGAAAAGAATCTGACTGTCCCAAGTTTATGAGTGTGTCTATGGGAATGTTTGACCATTCTTCCAGAAGCACATTTATGAGGACACACTCCTAAACCTTGTGGACAGGTTTCTGAGAAGTGTTGAAGCTGTTATAGCTGCAAAGGGTGGGTCAATCAATATTGAACCATACAGACTAAGGCCGCATACACACGATAGGTTACCAAAGGACAACGCTCTGATGGACTGTTTTCATCGGTCAAAACCGATCGTGTGTACACCTCATAGGTTAATTAACCTATGGTTAAAAAAAAAACCAACTTGCTTTCAAATTTAACCGATCGTTAGTAGGCACAACCATTGGTTTAAAATCCACGCATGCTCAGAATCAAGTCGACTCATGCTTGGAAGCATTAAACTTCATTTTTTCAGCATGTCGTGTTTTACGTCACCACATTCTGACACGATCGTTTTTTTAACCGATGGTGTGTAGGCACATCAGACCATCCGTCAGCTTCATCGGTTAACCAATGACCGTTCTCATCGGATGGACTGATCATGTGTACGAGGCCTTAGACTAGGATGCCATTAAAGTTTGTGCGTTTAAGGCAGATGTCTCAATACTTTGGGAATATAGTGTGTGTGTATATGTGTGTATTACTATATTATATATATATATATATATATATATATATATATATATATATATATATATAGTGAACTTTGGGGGTTCTTTAGCTCCGCGAGACAGTGCTTAAACCGTGATAGTAAACAAAAGGGGTTTTTATTTGCGTTCAAACAAAACAATGATTTCTTCAGCGCAAGGAAAATCACCAAAACATAAGTCCTGCTTGTCTCCAGCATAAATTAAAGAGTTTTTCTTCAGCACAGTAAAAAGAAACAACAAAGTCACATACGGTTTGGTAAGTAGTCTTCCAGCCCTTCCCAGCAGAGCACAGCCTTTGCAGACACACCTTCACTTCCACACTACTCCACCCTCTGTCAGCACTTTCCCTCCACTCTCTTATCTCACTTCCTGAAAGTGGTTTAACCCCTTGTGTGCCTGAAGCCAGGGTCAGAAGGGGAGGCTCTCTTCCTCCCAATTGTGGCTTCAGAGCCTCCGAAATCCCGGACCCCCAAATAACATTAAGAGAAGACAGAGAGGACTGTAAGCCCGTCCTCTCTGGATCTATTTTTACTATCCGGAATCTCTCACCCCTTTGGGTGACCTCCTGAACCATTCAAATGGCCCGACCCCAAAAAATTGGCGCTATGTAGCATCCATCAGGACCAACCCTGTCGTCCTGTACAATATATATATATATATATATATATAGTTTTTTTTTTTATGTTTGATTTTCTATCACATTTGCATTTCTAATTTACAGGAAATTATAATTTTACTTTTTCAATAGCTGTTTTAAAATCCTTGTTCCTGAATGTGTATATGATTGGATTCAGCAATGGAGTCATTACAGTATAAAACAGAGAGAGGATCTTGTTCAGAATATCTAGTTGACCTTTAGTTGGAATCAGATACACAGCGATTAGCGCCCATAAAAAATGCACACTACGGTCAAGTGAGAGCTGCAGGTGGTGAAGGGCTTTCTTTCTTCCTGTAATTGATTTAATTTTAAGGATGGTTGAAACAATATAGATATAAGATATAACAATAAATATAAAGGTGCTACAACATAGATTAAACCCAATACATAGGTCTCATTATGAATCATGAAGTATCAGAGCAGGAAAGCTCAAGTATTGGTCAAAGTCACAGAAGAAGTGATGAATGATGTTTGGTCCACAGTAGTATAAACTGCACAAAGATATGAAATTAATCAATGTATTTGTAAAGCCCATTACCAAATGATAATCACTAATTAATGCAAATTGATTGGTTCATTATAGAGTTGTAATGCAGGGGCTTACAGATGGCAAAATACCGGTCATAGGACATCACAGTCAGTAAAAAACACTCTGAGGCCTCAGAATTTACAAAGAAGGAGAACTGGGTGATACATTCAGCAAGAGACATGGTACATCCACCATGTAAGATGATATAAAGAAGGTTGGGAAGAATATTTGTAGACAGAATTATATCAAACAATGATAGTTGGGTGATGAAGAGGTACATGGGAGACTGAAGTGTTTTACTCAGATGATATAAAACCACAATGAAAAGATTTCCAGAAATAGTAACACAATATATGAGAAAACAGCACCAAGAAAAATAGAATGTTGATGTGTTTTAGATTCGGAAAGCCTGTTAGTACAATATAGGTTATATTATTGTGATAGACCACCTGTTAAGACAATAAAAAAAATACATAATTTAAGTAGTATCTAGAAGAAAATCCACTATGCTTAACTCCTAAAAATTCTGGTGGATGGAGTGCGCATGCGCTGGTGCTCGGTAATGGCTGCCTGAGCCAGGCTCCTCATCACCCCGGACATACGGACACTTCAGCTGCCAGCCCGTCCTCTCTACAACCTGTCAAAGCACCGTTCCGGAGCAGTGAGAACCCGAGCACCACCCCGTATGTCTGTAGTGAACGCTAGATGCAATCTCGGCCGCAATTCACCCTGGCGCTACAGGACGGGAGCTCCAAGATGGCCACCAGCTCAGCTTCTATACACGTGGAAGGGGGAATAAAGGCCACCTGATCAGAGGCAAGTAACCCTTCTGCCACTTTAACTTATTCCAAGGTGGCACAGGGCACCCCACAGCCCCCCCTGATCCCCTCTCCAGCGTCCACGGTGTCTTTGTTGGGCCGCACTTTTGAGGATTACTACCTTCTCC